>CM064519.1:28413942-28676846 GCA_032716605.1 Paralithodes platypus
ACGGGAGCCATCAGTGTAAACCGTGGGCGGGTGCCCAACCCCGAAAGGAGTTGAAATAGGGGAGCTATCCCCCCGCCAAAGGCGGCTCTCTAGGGCCTTTCCTAGCTGATGCTGAGAGGATTGGGTTCTAGTCATGTGGTGATGGGCTGGTCTATCCGAGTGAGAACTGAGCAATCTCTGCCATACCCATAGCTTACTCTGACTGTTCCTTTTACTTATATATCATCTAGATCTCAAGTGGCAGCGTCTTTTCCGTGGATTGACCTCCCTACTGCCAACCAAGAAGTTGGCAGATTGGGAGCCAAAGCGTCACATTTTTCCCTTACCCCTCAACTTTCCCTTCATAATTGCTGAGGGGCACAGGGCCTTGGGTGGGGCTTTGGTTTCCCGGGCGTTTCCGCACCCTCCTCAGCTCCCTGCCTTGGAGTGGCTTCGGTCACCCGGCTTGTTAGTGGTAAGCAGGGAGGATTTTGTGGGGGCGCTCGTTTATGGCCTTGGCCTTGCTCGAGACCTTGGGGCTGTTCGGCCAGACAGCCTGGGGAACAACAACAACAACAACCGGGGTAGAAGAAGAATGCTGTGTAAGATGTACAAGGAAACGAGAACAAAGAACTGAGGGCGGGGTAGAGGACTTAGAACAAGGAAAAATAGAGGGACACAAGGAAATACGAGGAAGGAGCCAAGGAGGACACTTACTGAGCTGGAGCGGAAGAACATGGAAGGGGGAAAACGAAGAATGAGAAAGTAAGGAATCCATACGAGAAAGGAAAGGGGGCCGAAGGCGAGAATGAGACGGAACAGGAACAGTAGGAAGAAGAGAGGTCTGCAAGGAAGGAAACTGAAGCGACCGGGCGTAGTACCGGAGAGAGAGAGAAGGGCCCGACGTCGGTACAAAGAAGGGACGCCGGATTCAGCATAGAGGCTTTCAACAGGGGAAGAGCAAAAAGCACCCAAGGCAAGACGTAAACCGAAATGGTGAACAGAGTCAAGTTTATGGAGGACTGCGTCGGAGGCTGATGAGTAAACCTGACAACCATAATCGAGTTTAGAAAGAACAAGGGCAACGTGAAGGCGAAGAAGGAGAGCACGGTCCGCACCCCAAGTGAGGTGGGACAGGGTCTGGAGGAGACGAAGACGGTGCAAAGCAGCAACCTTAACAGAGGAAACATGAGCTGCCCAGTTAAGACGGGAATCAAAGACAAGACCCAAGAAGGTAGTCAAAGAGCGATAAGGTAAAACGGAACCATACAGTTCAAGGGAAGGACGCGGGATAACGTGGCGACGAGTGAAAGACATAGCACAAGATTTAGTCGTAGAAAAACGGAACCTGTGAGCAGTGGCCCATGACGAGGCAGCCACAATCGCTGATTGGATAAGGGAGTGTAACGCAACAATATCCGGACCAGCCGCATAGATCGCAAAGTCGTCGACATATAAGGAGGACCTGACCGTAGCCGGAAGGGAAGAGATAATGCCCTTAATGGCTATGAGAAAGAGGATAGTACTTAAAACGGAACCCTGAGGTACACCTTCTACCTGAGGGAATAACCGAGAAAACGAGGAATTCACCCGGACACGAAAAGAACGAGAAGAAAGGAAATTACGGATAAAGACGCCCATATTACCACAGACATGAAAAGAACGGAGTTGGCATAAAATATGATGTTTCCACGCGGAGTCGTACGCCTTCTCGAGATCGAAGAAAACAGCAAGAGCTGACTCATGGCAAGCAAAAGCAGACCGAACGAAGGTCTCCAAACTAAGTAAAGGGTCGATAGCGGACCGAGCACGCCGAAAACCAAACTGGGTCGAAGACAAAAGCTGACGTGACTCGAGAAGCCACATCAGGCGGACATTAACCATCCGTTCAAACAGCTTGCATAAACAACTCGTCAAGACAATAGGGCGATAGTCTTGGGGCGAGAAACCCGACTTTCCAGGCTTAAGAATAGGAATAGTAAGAGCAGAACTCCATGCAGGAGGGAAAACACCAGACGACCAAACCTTATTAAAAATAGCCAATAAAAATACCAAAGCCTCAGTGGAAAGATGCTTAAGCATTAAATTATGGACGCCATCAAGACCCTCAGAAGTAGCTTACAGGCATGAAGAGCGGAGAGCAACTCACGGGAACAAAACGGGGCGTTGTACGACTCTGCCGAAGACAGAGTGAAAACAACTGGAGAAGTCTCTGCGACGGCTTTAAGTGAATGAAATTCCGGGGGGGAGATAAGAGCCACTACTGACCGAGCTAAAGTAAAGACCCAAACGATCGGCGACTGCCTCCGAGTCAGCAACAGACTCCCCATCAACATGAAGCACAGGAGAATGAGGAGATAAACGCTTGCCCGAAATCTTGCGAATGCGCTTCCAAACGGACTGAACAGGAGTAAAGGACGTAATGGAGGAAACATAGGACACCCAACTCTGACGCTTAGCAGACCTGACTGTGCGACGGAGGAAGGCAGACGCCTGACGAAAAAGTATAAAAGAACGATCATGAGCGGGAGTAAAACGTTTACGACGAAAGCTCTTCCAAGAAGCCCGTTTGACGCGGAGAGCCTTGGAGCAGTTCGGGGACCACCAAGGAACACATTTAGACGTAAAAGGACGGGAAGTCCGAGGAATAGAGACTAAGGCAGCACTCAAAACTGTGACTAGAAAAAAGGCTAGTAAATCATGTACAGATGAAAAATCAGACGGAGGTAAGGAAGGGATAGATAGTGAAGCAAAAGTAGACCAGTCCGCACGCTGGAAGCACCAACGAGGAGGACCAGGGACAGGAGAATAGGAGGTAGGAGAGAGCAGAACAAGGAAATGGTCGCTATAGAGAGAATCCTCCAAAACAGACCAATGAAAAAGAAGAGACAGGGAAGGGGAACACAAAGAAAGATCAAGACAAGAAAAAGAACGTGTTCTAGCATCAAAATGAGTCAGGGAACCAGTATTAAGGAGAAAGAGGTTATTACTAGTAATGAAAGACTCTAATGCACGACCACGTGAGGTACTGACAGAATCACCCCACAGGGTGTGCCTACAATTATAATCACCAAGCAATAAAAACGGAGGAGGCAGCCGAGCTAAAAACATGGTAAAAGAGCCAAAATCGACGGGAACAGAAGGAGAGAAATAAAGAGAAACAACCGTAATCCATCGACCAAGAAAAACCCTAACAAAGGTGCAAGGGAGCGAAGTAGGGCAGGAAAACTCTTCATAAGGAACAGAGTGGTGAAGGAGAATACAAGTGTCGGAAAGAGAATGAGGAGAACTGATAAAACGGTAGCCGGGAACAGGAATCGGAGGAGAAAGAAGACGAGTTTCCTGGAGACAGACAACCTTAGGGGAATGGGAAGAGAGTAAAAAACGCAAATCGTCTCTCTGAAGAGAAAAACTGCGGTTCCATTGCAAAATGGACATACTAAATACACTAAAAAGAAAGTACGAGAAAATAAGCTGTAAAAGAGAGAATAAAAACTATATATACAAATTAAACTGTAAAACTTGCAAACTAAACAAACCAAAATTGGGACAAGGACAATATAAAGTCAAATTAAATTATCAAAATCGCTATGTGGAAACAACGCTTACTAAAATGAAAATTATTAAATAAAAGAACACAATCCACCACATAGGGTGTACATTACTACATGAGCAAGTTAATCTGTTTCCCAAGCAAACTAATCACACATATAACAACGCACTATCGTCACGTTAAAGGAAGTAGTCAAGTTTGGGAAGTCCGGGACGTTCTGGCAAATTTTACTAAACTCTGCATGAATAAAGAAACTAAATGTTAAATGTCAAAATATTATTTAAAATCAAATTTGCAACATGAAAGACATTAACAATAGTACAAAATAAATATTGATAAGATATCTATACTATTACAAAATAATATATAAAATACAGTACAGCACTCACTAACGATAGTGCTATCGGGTAGGTACCTGTAAGCATAGCATGCCTCAAGTGACCCCTATCAATAACTACCCTACAAATAACCTACATTTATAGCACAAATAAACTAAGGAAATCGCAAAAGTAAGCAATTGATACTATCGACAATGAATACATATAATATAAAGACAAATAATTGCAAAATATGAAGTAACAACAGATTTAAACAAATAGTACTCTTTTAACAAGAACAATAAATTTAAAAAATCATCAATATTAATATTAATAATAGAAAAAGAAAAAGAAAAAGATAAACAATAAATACAGACAAAAAACATATAAATTAAAATGTAAAACTTGCAAACTAAACAAACCAAAATTGGGACAAGGACAATATAAAGTCAAATTAAATTATCAAAATCGCTATGTGGAAACAACGTTTACTAAAATGAAATTTATTAAATAAAAGAACACAATCCACCACATAGGGTGTACATTACTACATGAGCAAGTTAATCTGTTTCCCAAGCAAACTAATCGCACATATAACAACGCACTATCGTCACGTTAAAGGAAGTAGTCAAGTTTGGGAAGTCCGGGACGTTCTGGCAAATTTTACTAAACTCTGCATGAATAAAGAAACTATATGTTAAATGTCAAAATATTATTTAAAATCAAATTTGCAACATGACAAGACATTAAAATAGTACAAAATACAAATATTGATAAGATATCTATACTATTACAAAATAATATATAAAATACAGTACAGCACTCACTAACGATAGTGCTATCGCCTATCGGGTAGGTACCTGTACAAATACAGACAAAAAGTAAGCAGAGGTTATACAAGAAACTTCAAGTTAAAAATGCTTGATTAAAATTATTGATGTCAAATTTTAGAATACAGTCACAATAATTGACCCTAAAAAGATTAAATTTATGGAACAATTTACTTGCCTCAAAACCTCTGTCCACTAAGAGACTGTATAGTAACCTAGCTCTAGCCCAAAAGTCATCTACTTTAGTGCAGATTTTACAAAATCTTATTAATTGGGAATAAAAACAATTATAAGTTATTTTACTATCGATATTACTACTAGGGAAAGAAACAGATATCAGAGAGGCGGAACAAAAACACGCCGAACTAAAGAGGAACAAGGGAGGAAAAAGAAAAAAACTAAACAAAAAGAGAAGAAAGGAACGGAAAAATCGAAGAAAACAAAGAAAGGACAAAAAAGAGAAAACATCAACAAAAGTAACACACAAGTGGGAAGAAAACAGATACACTATAGACAACACAGACACACAAAATACAGCAAACAGCAGGAAAGATGCATACATACAAAAGGAAAGAAAGAGGGACAAAGAACAAGAAAAATAAGAACACACAGACTTATTGACAACGAAGAAAAGACTGATGAGGTTAACGGTGAGTAATAATGGAAGGAATGGGGGACGAGGAAGAACAAGGAGGGAAAGAAGATTGATAACCAGGTGGCATAGGGAGGCTTAATAGGGAAGGAGAAGAAGAGATAGGAGGGCTAGAGGGAGAGGGAGGAAGAGGAGAGGAGGGAGGGGGAAGGAGTCCCAGTGGCATCACCAGGGGTAAAATTTTTGGGGGGCTGTAGCCCTGGGCATAGATAGGTGGGTGGGTGGCGAGCGAAGCGAGCCTGAGCAGCTGGAGGGGGGTCCGGGGGGGCGCTGTAAGCCCCCCCGGAAAATTTTGAAATTTGAGCAGTTTCTGGAGCCTTTTTGAGGCCTAAAAATGTGTATAAGTAAGAAACATATGACACATAAATATTGATGAGCCTGATACCAGGCATCAGTCAGTAAGTTACAAGGCCAATGGTAATTGTAGGGTATAAAGCCTATGTGTAGAGAATAGTTTTTTCTTCATATACTATCATACTATAGTCCATTCATTATAGGTAGGCCAGAAATTGTGACCCCTAACCTTTGTAATTTGCTCAATGGCTAGAGCAAATGGGTTGTAAATGTCCATACTTATTGCCTGGCTGACCCTTCCCAAAGGTAGAAATATTAGCTTGATTACTCCAGTCTTTCCTTAGGTATAGAGGTAAGTGGTCTAGATGTTTCACCTACTTATAATGAATATACTATAGTTTGTAACGATTTCTTAGCATATTAAATTGGATAATTTGAAGAACCTTTATTATTGTACCATTATATAGATTTAATTGGCAAGATTTTTCTTCCATTACTGTGATAGAAAAACAAAACAGTTCACTTAAAACAAAAAAGTATAATTTATTAACTCCAAATCATAAAGCAATTACTTTAGATAAGCCTATTGATAAAATACAAGATTACAAACAAATGTTATTCTATAAAACTGATATCCTTTCAAAGTTTCATATAGTGACATGGCCTAATGGTATGTGGATATGTGTCTTTTATTTCACAATTTAATATAAATAATATATTATATTGTAAATATAATAAGTCTCATAAAAACAATACATATTGCATTTATATTTCCAATAATTTCAATAAATATAACGGCTCAAGCTTCAAAGAAAACCAAGCTTGGTGAAAATATAGGGGAAACTTACTAATATTACTATTATGATTTGAGTCATAGCCATAGGTTTATGTAAATTGTGAATAAATATTTACATTACATAAACAATTCGTATTTAACCTATATGGATCAATTAATAAAAAGTAGATTGGGGGGGGGGGGGTTGGATGCAGGGCTGGTGAATGTGGTGAACTGGTTATGTATTATTTATTATTTAATTTGTATTTATTTATTTTAATTACTTTTGGCAGTTTTGGGGTTTGCATTTTTGGGGGGGCTGAGTCCTTGATTTGCGCGGGGGTAAGCCCCCCCAAGCCCCCCCCCTGGTGACGCCACTGGGAAGGACGGGAGGATGAGGGTCGGGAGGATGAGGGTCGGGAAGGAGAGGCCCGGGAGGGGGAAGGCCAGAGGAGGGAGGGAGAGTGGTAGGGGAAGGCGGGAGAGGGGTAGGGGGGAGCGTAGAAGGGACGGGATGAACGTCGGCAGAAACGGAAATAGGCGGCGGATGAGAAGAAAGAATATACAGTAGGGTCCCGCATAAAACGTGTTCGCATAAAACGAGTCTCGATTAAAACGACCGACCTAAAATATTAATATTTAATTTTCGATCAGAACGAATGTGATCACATAAAACGAGTCCGCCGCCAAAGTGGGGCAAATACAAGGAGTTTTCATATAGAGCGCCGAAATATCGTACAAAACGTACAAAATATCGTACGCTTTCATATAAAACGCCGAAATATCGTACAAAACGTACGAAATATCGTTCGCTTTGTACGAAAATTTTCGCTTACAGTGAACATTGACGATATTGCGCCACCAAAATGCTGTGTTCACATAAAACGAATTCACATAAAACGCCCTCGTTTATCGACCATAAACTCGTTTTATGTGAGACCCTACTGTACTCCTCAATCTTGGGCAAAGATTCAAAGGATAAGTCTAAGGAATAATCGGGGGGTTGGACACAGGACGAAGAAAGAGGAGAAGGGGGGGGGGGGGAAAGGAGGGAGCTTTTTCTTCTTCCCACTGGGACTCGGGCTCCGCACACTGTTGAGGCGGTCCCTGCGTTTAGAAGAGGAGGCGGGAGAGGAAGAAAGGGAGGAATGGGGCAACTGTTTCGAAACTAGTTTGGTAGAGGAGGCAGGAAGCCGGGAGGGAATCTTGGAACTACGAGACGAGGACGGAGGAAGAGAACGAGGAGGCGGCGTCGGACGAGAACGCTGGCAGATGGGGCGTTGAGACAAACCGGAAGAAGTGGAGCGAGGAAGAGTAGTGGAAGGAGGGGGGCGGAAGTAGGAGTAGAAGAGGTAAGAACAGAAAAAGAGTTAGATAAAGGGAGAGAACACGATGAGACAGCCAAGGGGATGGGGGAGACAGAAGAAACTGAAGGAGGAGAGGAAGAAGGATGAGAAGAAGGGACAGACGACAGAACCGGAGAAGTAGAGGGAGAGGAGGACAAGGATGATGGAGGCGCAACGGGGGGAGGGGAGCGGAAGAAGTGGAGGAGACGGGAGGGGGAGATAGAACAGTTGAAAACGGATGAGGGGAGAAGCCCAGGCGGCGAGCTGCCTGACGAGCCGTAGAATGAGTAAGGCCGTGCAATGTCTTAAGGATCGTAAATTCAGACTCTAATTTGAAAACGGGACAATCTCGGGAATCAGCAGAATGGGAGCCCTGACAGTTTAGGCAGCATCGTATCGGAGACCGGCAGTCACCGACGAGATGGCCAGATTGTGCACAGCGTGGGCACCTAGGGCAGTCGGGAGCGGAAGAGCGACAGTACTTAACAGGATGCCCAAAGCGCCAGCAACTGCGACACTGCTGAGGACGAGGTAGGGACTCAGTGACGGCCAGGCGAGTACCGCCGACAATAACGTGAGAAGGGAGAGACCGACCATCGAACGTGATTTTGGCGATATTGGCGGGATGGCGGCGATTGGTGCGAGGTGGGATGGCATAGCAGACAAGACTAACCACAACATGGTCTTGAGCAACAACAATAGACTTAATAAGGTCGGCACAGTCTGCGAACTGCCGACCACCGAGATGGATGGAAGGAGGGATCAGGACGGTACCCGTATAAGAGTTCAGTCTTTGGTCTTTAAGGGCTGGGATGGAAGTTCCGGAGAAGTCGACAATGGTTGACATAGCAGCAGCCTGACGTTCGTTCTGGACCGTAACGAGACGGGAGTCATCGTGGCGAGAGTGGAAGGTGACATCCCTGCCCACCTGCTGAAGGAGACGCAGGTGGAACAGGAGGTCATCTCCGGCGAGAGGAGCTGAGGCGGGGACTGAGAAGAACTTAATAAAGTCAGCAGGGGCAAAGAGTGAGGATAAAGGGAGAACAGAAGAACGAGGGCGGGGAGCAGAAGTAACGGGAGGAGAAGGAAAAGAAGAAGAATGTGGAACGGGTGGGAGATACGGTTCGAAAGTGACTACACGAGAGGAAGGGGAAGAAACCGAGGAAGTGGAGGAGGACGAGGGAAGAAGAGTGGAAGAGGAAGCAGAGGAGAGAGCGAACGGACGAATGGAAGAGGGTCGATCAGGTAGAACGGAGTGGGACACGGAAGAGGACAAAGGGGCAGAAACTGAGTGAGCGGCTAGGGAGGAAGCGAACGTAGAGGAGGTAGACGTGCCAAGAGAACTCGACACGACTAGGCTCGGAACTGTATGAGCAGCAGAGGTCGAATGGACGGTCACAGACAGTGCATGGGTCGGTAAAGGACCCGGTATAGTGGTAGGCAAAGATCTACCACCAACCGAGGAGAGGACGGGCAAGGAAGGAGAGACAAACACATCAGCCATATCATCGCCAGCGCCGGTGATCGAAGATCCAGAAGAAGGCTCCATAAGACGAAGGTAACATGGTTCATCCGGGAGAAGCTCCACACCCACCACGGAGCCACAAATTAGAAGACAAGGGACATGCCCCAGGAGTCAAACCCGGATATACACCCCGACCCCCTGTGCCTAATGGGCGGTCAACTCGTCAGTATCGGGTCCAGCACAGAGGGCGAGATTTGACGATAAAAGATTCCCCTCGTGCGGGCACGTCAGGTACTACAGTTCTACGGGTGGAAGGGAACGCCGTCCACATCCACCCTCCACCAAAGGATAAAGAATAGTCCAGCCGGCAACGATAGAAGAAGGTGAAGTAAAGAAAAGGAAAAAGGTAGAGGGGGGAAAAAAAAGACAGAAAAGAGGTACCTCGCGCTTCTGGAAACCAACGAGGAGGGAGGTCTTAGCCCACGAGGCCGGCGGGGCCCCAATCCTAAGAAGGGCTGTGGTCCCCCCGAGGAACAGAGGCCACCGGCCACGCTTCAAGCCCCGCCACCACGACAAGGTGGCTCCCTAACGGCGGGGTCTACATTATATAGAAACATGAAAGTGTTAGGACTCTGCTTGATCCACTTACCCATATGCGATCATTAATAACATTGCATTAATCAGTCAACACGTGCTTTAGTTAAAATAATAGATATAGTGTTAATATAGTTCAGTGAAATGCTAGATAATCAACAAACAAGGCAGTTATTTGGGGCTGGTAACATGTCGGCCAACCTCCGCCATTTTGGTAACCAGTAGGGTGGTGATCCTCTCTTTCCACTCCAATATGTCCATAGATTCCACACCCATAACAAACATTCGGTAATACTGGTACAGGATATATAGTTTACTCCATGGATATAATTTACACAAATTAAATATCGCCCCGTTGTTTGATAATTGACAACAAAATGGCGGCCAAGGAAAATGATGGCCGTTCTCTCACAGCGCCTCCATTAACCACATGGCAGGTTATATTATTACAAGGTAAGGCCAGTTTAATTTTGCACCTGGCGGAAAATTAAATTCCTGTGCCGCTAAATTACCAATGCTTAGCGCCTTAGTTGTGGATTTGCATACTATTAATACCTAACGGCGGATCCCCAGATTGGCCGTGGTGATTGCACCTAAACACATACAAAAGTTACAAAAGTTATCATAATTAACCCCTGCTGTACCGGCGACCTATTATAATTTTATCCAAGCTATATTTAGACGAATCTGTGCAGTTTAAGGAGGATCTGGGGCAGTAAACAGGGTTAAGTGAGATAGTTCAAAGCCTATTAATTGATGGAGGCCCTTTTTAAGCTGAATAAAATCTTCTAGTAGTAGCCATAAACTGCTAAAATGACTCACTGGTAATGAAGGGGTTAACATATTTTGCTTTAACATCTTAATTGTCGAGTAGTGAACACGGGAGCATGACAATTTACCGCTGGCCGAAATATAACAGACTATGGATTACTTCTTCATAGTGCATTTAGCTCTTCCAATCTATCTACTTTGTTGAATGTTGCAAATGTTAAACAATTTCTGACTTTAAAGTTTGTTATCGATAATTAATGCCATTTTGAAAGTACTCCATGCTTCTGAATCATAATAATGCTAAGTTTTTTATCATTAACATGCTTAGCTACCAAATCTTCGTAAGAGCTGAATAATCTAGATAGGTACGGTCGCGCTAATGAGTCACGTCTCCGCTGTCATTTAGTTTGGCTCGCTCTGTGCTGTATTAATGTCTGCCAGATGTTGAATAGGGTGGGTAAGTGTAGGAACATGTTTGTATATCTCAATCGAAATAAATAAATAAAGCTTAGATATTGCTGATACCAATTATTAATCAAAATATACTTGGTGCCGACACATCACTTATTAGCGCCACTGTACATGTAATTGTCTAATGATAGCCAGCATTACTGTTTTTAACACCAACCAACTTATGAATTTAAAGAAAGTATACAAAGGAATAATTAAAGTGAGAGAATATACCTTTTTGGAAGCATATTAGGGTAAGATCCTGTGTAGCGGGTAGAACTGTTTTTGAAATGCTTATTTACTAAGAAGCATTGAACAATATCGTTAAGGGGGGATTTCCACTTGGAATTTTGTTTTTCTGGACTCCTTTCTCCCTCATGTTTAGTCCCATTGCTTTTGAGATTCTAAGACGTTCGCCCCATTAGTTAGGCGATTTTAAGAGCATTCGCCCCATTTCTGTCAATTTTAAGACTTTTCGTGCCATTTAGGTGTCTATTTTTTCCTGACGAGCGAAAGCGAGCCTGTAATTTAAGAGGTACCGGCCTTCGGCCGGGAAATGTTTCTACCGAAAAATATACAAATTTATCTTGAAAGGGGGCTTAGGGAGTGATATTTTAAGCTTGATGGAGGTCTAGGGAACAAACTAAAAACCTCCCCTTAACCCAACCTAACCAAAACCTAACCTAACCTAGTATATTAGTGGACTATTTATGCATGTAAAACTTAAAAATATATTGTAACATTACCAAATTATTGAGGTATAAATACATGTCCACCCGCTACACAGGATTATACCCCAACTTCACATCTAAACTCAATGAAATCAACAAATACATGCGGCACTCAGAGGACTCGAACCTAGGACACTCACATTGAAATTCAGTGCACCTATGCATTACGCACTGGGAAAAAGACAGTTTCTAAATATACACACATATAATAATAATGCTAACACAAACAAATTATGGTCAACATTGAAGAGACTAAGTTATTTTTGTCGTTTTGTTAGGTTAGGTTAAAAGGCTGTCCGGGGTCTCTTCAATTTTTACCCAAATTATACAGTATACAGTATACTTGGCTGATTGAGATATATTTTAACAATGTATTTTTGTCTTTTACAGATGTCGAACGATGATGGAAACCCCAACCAGACCACTCAACCAGTCTACCACGGCAACAATATCCTTTAATCCTAACCATCCTTTCCCACTGTGTTCTCTGTAAAGGGAAGTTTGATTTTGATTTTTTATATATATATTTTTTTTCGTCCCAAGACCTTCAGTCAACCTTAAATAAAATGCCTTGCCCCTTTGAGATAATTTTGTACATTTTTCGATAGAAAAATGTACCAACCGAAATAATAATAATAATAATAATACTAATACTAATAATAATAAAGCCAGTTTCTCATTAATTCCAGGCTCGCTAGCGCTCGCCAGGATTTTTTTTTAGATCGCTATATGGCACAGGTCTTTAGTGCCAAACTAGAAGGTGAACTTCTTCGTCTCAAAATAACCTGGGCTAAACATGAGGGAGAAAGGGGCCGGAGCAAACTTCCATTTAATCCTACCCATCCCCCCCCCCGCCCCTTTCCTTCCATTGTCCTTGTCACCACCTAAACCACCTCCCTTCTACTAACATGTGTATAGACATTACGTTATAGGCGGCAAATTTAAGGTAAGATCCTATTTTAATACATTTCAGTGTAAATTATATACTTATTGTTTTGCAATAATTTATATATAAATAAATCTGGTATATATATTTTTTTTACATTTGCTATAACTATAATATTTCCAATAACGTAACATAATTTTTGTATAATGAAATATAATATAATTAATCCATGCACTAATCTTTTTCTCATATATCGTCGTTGGCTTCGAATTAGACAAGGTTTCTGGTAGGGATGATGGGGGGGGGGGGGGAGTGGATAGAGGGGGGTAGCTCTAGTTAGTTCAAGGGGTAGGGATAGGTAGGAGTCTGTTCTAGCGACCTCGCTGGTGTAGTGACTAGCGTCTCGGACTTCCACCCAGAAGGCCCGGGATCGCGCCCACGCTCGGCGCATTAAAGATTTTTCACAAGCACTGAGTCGTTACCATCCCTCATGAGCAAGGGGATGGGGTAGTAGTACAGGACCCCAATGGAAATACGCCTAATCGGCCTTATTGGGCTATCCTTAGCTGGCTTAGCATGCGCTAGCTTTAAGAACTATTATTATTATTATTATTATTATATTGGTTAGGTGTTGCTCTATTCGGTTCCCTGAGGAGGTTGGTTAGCCGTCTGTTAGAGGTTTGCAGTGGCGTATCTAGGGTGGGGCAGGTAGGGCACGTGTCATGGGCACCACTTGAAGGGGGGCGCCAAATAGTTTTTTTTTTTTTTTTTTTTTTAGTAATAACCTAAAATATATTAACTTAACCTAACCAGGGTATTTAACTATAGTGCAAATATAATATCAAGTATTATGCCTAAATACCTATCCTATCCATTCGTCATTAATATAATTATATAATAGGCTATGATGAATAATAACGCCATAACGTGTTTTTATAATTATGTACAGTTACTACAGTAATCACAGTAGGCTATATATTTTAAATACAATTACATTTTAGCCTTTTAGGCAACGAATTCCTGCAAGCCATTGCCTAAATATATCAATAGACAATAGTTAAGTTATCCCTCTAAATATTTTCGGGGTGGTTTTCTTTAGTTACCGGTATTATATTTTATGCAACGTTGAATGGTGTATATATGTATTGATATTCTGGATTATTTCTCATTTGACTGATTAGTTAATAGTAAAATATTGTTAGTACTTCGAAATTTACTTTATAAGAGACCCACAAGAAAATCAGGATATAGGCTATTTATAACTTTAAGCATTCTCGAATGCTAGCGCCAAGCGAACGTTTATTGTTGATAAACAAAACGGGCAGGGACAGGCAAAGGTACGAAATATATGCATTTATTACTCTATAATCTGTTTAATTTTATCTGACGGTAAATTGAATATAATATTCCTTATTTCAGACTCTCAGAGCAGTATGTAAGATCATGAAACCGTTCCTAGCGAAGAAGGAAAGTGGTTTAGGAGATGCTGGATTAACAGCCAAGGAGGAAATGGAAAGAGTCATGAAGGGAACACTCGACCGTCTTCACAGAGAAATGGATGAAAGGTTCGCTCGTTTGCACGACACTGACGCCAAGTTTGGGTTCCTTCTCGATGTCAAGAAACCGTGTTATGGCAGCGACAGTGACAGTAACGACCTAAAGAAGTGTGAAAATTTGGGTGAATTGTACAGTTCTGATGTTGATGGACAGCAGCTATATGAAGAAATTTTTGACTGCAGAATGTTGCTATCAAGTCGGGCCAACATGAAAATATCAAGACCTGAAGAGCTTCTTGAATTTATTGTTCAGTATGGAGATGAGAGTGTCTTCCCCAATCTTCGCATTGCTATGCAGATAATGCTAACCATCGCCAGTTGTGAGAGATCATTCAGCAAATTAAAGATAATACTTTCTTACTTGAGAGCCTCCATGGGTCAAGGCAGACTTTGTGATCTTGCTCTGCTCAGTGTAGAAAGAGAAGAAACTGAAACAACTGACTTTGAGGACATCATAGACCAATTTGCATCAGTAAAAGCAAGGAAAGTGCAGTTGTGATTTTCATATACAGTATCAGTAGATGTCAGTCTGTCAGATGTCAGATGTAGTGCAATAATTTTTTAATTAAACTGTTAACGAGATTGACTTATTCGATTTTTTATCCTGATTCAGTGATTATATGGATTTATGAAATCTAAAAGATAGGTGTCAGATGATTGAACAGGGTCTTAAAAAAAGTATAATACAATCCAAACAAGAAATAGGGTGGTCAGTATGGAAGTGAAGAAGTCCTTGCATGACTGTGGTAATCCCGACACTGACTTACGGAAGCGAAGCATGGACGTTGGTTGAGAGACTCAGACCAAGAGTGAGAGCAGTGGAAATGAATTACTTAAGGAGTGTGTGTGGAATTACATGGAGGGATAGACAGACTAATGAGGAAGTAAAAAGGAGGTCTGGTGTGGAGGTAGATGTGCTGGAAAGTGTGAAAAGGAACAACTTGAGATGGTTCGGCCATATGGAACGTATGGAAAGCGAGAGAATGACTAAGAGGGTGTACGAGAGCGAGGTGGAGGGACAGAGAGGGAGAGGTAGACCGAATATGAGGTGGAAGGATGGAGTGAGGAACTACATGAACGAAGGCGGTGCTGGTTGGGGGGAGGGGCATCGACTGACTGGGGACAGAGGTGCATGGGGGCGGTTCGTTCGTGGCCACCCCTTCGGGGATCACAGCGTCAGGCAATAGATAGATAGATAGAACCTAAACCAAACAATGAACCTAACACATACACACACACACACATTATATATATATATATATATATATAGCCTACTGGTATATCATTCATTATTTAGTGTTTCAATTACCTAAATATAGCTTTGAATATGGCTTTAAAATGCTCCTAGAATTGCTCATATTTCAAAAAAAATCTGGGGGGGGGGGGGGGGGCTTACAGCGCCCCTCCGAACCCCCCAGCTGGAGAGGCTCGCTGCACTCGCCCCACGCCACCGGGAGGCGCAATTCCAGTCCTTGCCCTAGGCGCTATCTACCCTAGATACGCCCCTGGAGGTTTGGGTAGAAGCTTAGTTAGTTAGTTAGTTAGTTAGTTAGATTTAGTTAGTATGGGGTTACAATGGTTTGTTTTCTGTTGGTTGAAATCCGGCCGGTGCATTTCTGGTCGTCTGTTCGTTGGTTGTGAAGGTTGCAGGTTTTCAGATGATGTGGTGGCTTGCACACCTGATGTGGCAGCTTACAGACCTGATGTGGCAGTTTGCAGACCCGCTGTGGCCGATTTGCAGACCGATGTTGTTGCTGGCAGAACGGCGCTCCTGTAATAATTAAATATTTTATCAACAGGAATGAGCTGGATGGCCCGACGGAAGAGGAACAACGGTGAAATAAGGTATGGCAGAGAAGCTATGACTAATGCAACTTTAAATCTTCCCAACAGGTTAGAGATGGGAGGACCGTCGCGATCTTACCCGACCCTGCCCAACCCAAGACGACCCGATACTCCAGGCATCACGACCACCTTGACTATGGTTGAGATATAATATTTTTTTTTTTTTTTTTTTTGCAAACATATTTATGAATTGATAAATTTTGAAAATCTGCATTATATCAGAATTGACCACTTGTGAGTTTCAGGCTATAAGGAAGTTTGGGCAGTATACAAAGTTATTAAACAGAAATGCAGTGATGTAGGTTTTTGATGGATAGAAAGTACGGTGAATTTGGTTTTATGTGTTTATATATGCAATACAACTCATATTTTAGCTCTTAATTCTGTTAAATGTCGATATAAAAAACTCAACTTCCTTATAGCTTGAAACTCGCAAGTGGTCAATTCCTTGAGGGGAGATTTTTAGTTTGGTCCCTGGATATCCTTCAAGCTTAAGATTACACCCCCTTGAGCCCCTTTCAAGATAAATTTGTAAACTTTTCGGTAGAAAAATGTCCCGGCTGAAAGCCGGTTCCTCTTAAATTACAGGCTCGCTATCGCTCGCCAGGATAAAATAAACACCTAAATGGCACGAAAGGTCTTAAAATTGACAGAAATGGGTTGAAAGTTCTTAAAATCGTCAAAATAATGGGGCAAACGTCTTAAAATTAGAAAAACAATGGGGCTAAACATGAAGGAGAAAGGAGTCAAGAAAAAAATCCCTTAAGTGGAAATCTCCCCTTAACCCGGGAACTGCGGGAAGACTCTTAAGAGTTCCCCCGGCGGACTGTGGGAAGACTCTTAAGAGTTCCCCCGGCGGACTGCGGGAAGACTCTTTAAGAGTCAGAGAAAAAAAAATCAACTTTAACCCTCCAGCCCCGGCTACGCATTACATAAATATTCCCCGAAACCCGGGTGTTTTGGCCGAAAAACGTCTAGGCTAGGCTACCGTATCTTTGTTATTCTGACTGCTTCCCGCATTCCCGCGCATCCCCAAGCGTAGCTGTGTAATGGTGTTAAGTAGAGCTCTCTAAGTCAACTGGTTCAGTTGTGATGATGATTTCATTGGAGATAACTTTATGGCAAAAACAGCCACTTTACACTACTTTTCGATACTTAACAACAACATACAGGCACACACGAACAAGCGACGCTCTCCTTCTTGTGGCCGGAGATGCGGGGCGTCGGTCCAGCCGGCTGTTGTTTACATGCGTCGGACCGACACCTCGCACACCAAGCTCACAGGCTTTCAACCACTGGGCGTTGAAGAGCCCTTCCGGGCAGCTAGTGTATGCTTTTTTATGGGCGTTCAAGAGCCCTTCCGGGAACAGAGGGTTAACCCTCCAGCCCCGGGGGCTATAGCTTACGACTGTGCTCCGGTACCGGGTGTTTTGACGATCTTTGGCCTATGTTAACTACTCTGTAAGTCAATGAATATGTCATGTAATGTTGTGAATAAAAAAGAATAATGTTCCACAAACCTTCCTCTGTCGAATGGCGTTGAGTTGAGGTCTCTAGCCCCTCTGGTTGCATAATGGTGAGCGCGGGAAGACGAGTGCTTTTCGGCGGAAAATTCTTCCCGCGTTCGGACGCGTCGCCTCGGCCATGGCTACGACGCACCTAGCCGCTCGCCGCGCCAAAGTATTTATCTCCCTTAGACGATTTTAGTGTTTGATATTGAGAATGTGATGTTTATTTGATATTTTCTAGTTATTTTGAGGCCAATTATATAAAATATGTTTATTAGGGTATCACTGTCACTGATATTGCTAATTTTCACTCGATACCGTACATTTTATTAGTAATTGAGGTAGCTTATTGTTGTATTAGGCACTGATTATTCGTTATCACAGGTGTTTATTATACTTTGGCCATCAAATATTAGGTCTTGTGTCACTTTCACTTTGACAAATATGCTTTAGAGAGTGTCACTGTCACTGATAATGCTCATTTTCACTCGATACCGTACATTTTATTAGTAATTGAGGTAGGTTATTGTTGTATTAGGCACTGATTATTCGTTATCACAGGTGTTTATTATACTTTGGCCATCAAATATTAGGTCTTGTGTCACTTTCACTTTGACAAATATGCTTTAGAGAGTGTCACTGTCACTGATAATGCTCATTTTCACTCGATACCGTACATTTTATTAGTAATTGAGGTAGGTTATTGTTGTATTAGGCACTGATTATTCGTTATCACAGGTGTTTATTATACTTTGGCCATCAAATATTAGGTCTTGTGTCACTTTCACTTTGACAAATATGCTTTAGAGAGTGTCACTGTCACTGATAATGCTCATTTTCACTCGATACCGTACATTTTATTAGTAATTGAGGTAGGTTATTGTTGTATTAGGCACTGATTATTCGTTATCACAGGTGTTTATTATACTTTGGCCATCAAATATTAGGTCTTGTGTCACTTTCACTTAGTTATATGATTTGTAAACGTTTTATATACAATTTATTGTGTCTTTTTTCACTGATTTATATATTTCTATAGGTTCTAATCATATGAATGTCACTTGGTATATACATATGTGTCACTTTCACATATTATTATGGTGTAATTGTATTTGTATCAATGTTCTCATAATACTGTACATGACTTTTGTATTACAATACATTGGTTTTCTTCCACTTTTTGCCTATATATAATTATAGTGTACATATTGTCATTTTATTTGGCAATTTCAGTATGATTATTAGAACTCCAGCTTGGAGTGGTAATCAAAGAAGCAATCTACAGCACAGAGTGCCACCTTGCACTCCACACACTCCAGGGTTGACTTTTTACCTGACCTCGGCTTCACCCTGCTGTTGTAGCAGACATGGCACCGCTTCTGCTGTGTTCTTCCGGATTCATTCTGAGGCAGGGAACCAAGCCTGTGCCTAATCAAGTATTGAGCAGACTGCAAGCGGTCAATAACGGCGGGCCCAGGATGTGCCACTGCCCTCTGTGGCATAGCATACTTCTCCAGGAGCTCCGTCAACACCTGCTTTTGGAACCTCCGCAGGCTATTGAACTTCATGGGTGTGTTCACATTCCGAAGCTTGTATATGTTGTAGGCATTCAGAACTGACATGTCCACCATATGCAGAAAGAACTTTTTGTACCATCTGCACGAGGTACGCAGGCAGTCAATGAAGCCTATCTGCATGTCGGACTTGTCCACCAGCCTCATGTTGATGTTGTAGTCCAGGACAGCATCGGGCTTGGTCACCCTGGCCTGGGTGCGGCGATCCACCTTGCCAGTCTCCACCATTTCCCCCTTGTGGATGGTGGTCAGGAGGTTGACCTTCCGCTGGTCGTGCCAGTGGATAGCCAGAATGGGCCCCGACTTCTTCTTGAACACATCACCTTTTTTGGTCTTTGGAGGGAAAGGTGGCATGCCCTTCCTTTTCCCTCGTACTGTGCCTACAGTCCCCGTCTTGCGCTCATGCAGGTACTGTGAGAGAGTGGGGGACGTGTAATAATTGTCCGTGTAGAGGACGTGATTCTTATGAAAGTAGCGGTCCATCATGGCTTGCACCACTGCTCCGCCAAAGCCAATGAGGGGGTCCACAAGCAAGTCCCCTTCCTTCCCGCTGTAGACCAGGAAGTCCAGGACATAGCCAGTTTGGCAGTCGCACAGCACAAAGAATTTTATGCCAAAGCGATGTCTTTTTGAGGGGATGTACTGCCGGAAGCTGAGTTTTCCCCGGAACAGCACAAGAGACTCGTCAATGACGACCTTGCGGAAGGGCTTGAAGTAGGAGGTGAAGCGTTCTCGCATCATCTCATACAACGTCCTAATCTTCCACAGTTTGTCTGGGAGGTGGACGTCAAGGTTGGTGACAAGATGGAGCGCTGCGAGGATATCAAGGTACCGGTCGCGAGACATATATTTCCCGAAGGCAGGGGTGGATATCAGATCATTGGTGATCCAATAGTCAGGCAACCTATGCTTCTTGACATGAGGCATTAGCATGGTGAGTGCCAGGAACACCATGAACTCTTTATGAGTCACTGGGGTCCACTGCCTCATGTGGCCCTTGGTCACCTTTCCCAAAAAGTGGACCTGGAATTGGTGCTGCTTATTTGTCTCTTTGACAACATAGCCTACCACCTCCTCATCAAAGAAGGCCTCAAACAGTTCGTGTGGTGGAGCATTGGGGCCTGCAGGAAAATTGGGGGTAACGCCTGAACCCTCCAGTACCTCATCAAAAGCTGGCACATCAGGGTTGTATGCATCCTCATCAACTACGTCTTGCCACTGAAAAACGTAGAATGGGTCTTGTCTACGCTGACGAGGAGCTCCAGCTGGTGGCCCAGCACGCCCACGGCCAACTCGGGAGGCGCGCGCCCTAGGGCGGCGAGGGCGGCGGCCAGGGCGGTGGGCAGCACGACGGGCAGCACGACGCCGGGCCAAGCGGATGGGTCGAGGGTCGTCGATGTCCATATAGTCATCGTCAGAGTGGTCATCTTGCCCTGACGGTGGACCTATGTAATCATGGCCAGAGTCTTGAGAGAGGTGCCCTTCATCATCAGTGGCCCCCACATAATCTGGCGGGGAACCAGTGATGCGTGGGCGGCGTGCGGGTGGGCGAGGTGGGGAAGGAGTGGCAGGTGAGGCTGTGTCCCCCCGAGGTCCCGGGCTCCTTGGCCTGCGACGAGTGACAGAAAGCAATGTTTCACTGTCACTAGGGCCAGGTATTGGTGATGCGAGCTCAAAGACTTCTTCAGGAAGACATGTTGAAGGCGGGAGAGGTGGGGAGGACCGTGGGGAAAGTTGCGGGGACGTATGGCTGGGGCCGGCCGGGGTGGACGCCGCGGGAGCCTCGAACAAAACTCTCTTACTTTTCTTAATTTTCTTGGTATATTTCCTACCTTTCCCCTTTTCGGCAGCAGTATGTCTCCTGTCGGGGGACCTAGGAGGCAAATAGGCCGAAAGTGTGGGGTCCTCAACCCTTGGCAATGGTGGGGGTGGTGGGGAAGAATGCGGGGCATCCGGGTCATCTTGGGTGGCGTGGGTAGATAAGGGAGACAATGGCGGACGAGAAGGGTCACCACGCTGACCCTCACTCACAGCCTCATCCTCACCAAGTAGTTTTGCTTGTTCCCTAGCTGCCGCGGCCGCCTTCTCAAGTATTTTCTGCTTATACAAATGTAGCTTGAAAGGCGATTTACCTGGGGAAGGGCTTGGCGTCGTGTCACTTAAGCGAAATTTGGTGAGTGACCTTGAACTCTCCCACTCGCTCACTCTCTCAAGTTCACTGTCTTTAGGTAAACCAGCTTCCTCAACAACTGGTACATCACCTTCATCACTCTCATCACTGTCATGTTCTCTCGCAAATCCCAGGAATTGCTCTTCTTTATCACTCTCATGGCCATAATCACTCGACTTATAATTACTGGAGTCGTCACTGACTTCATCATCAACATTATGCTTGGCATCAGCTCGCTCATAAAGTCTCAATGTCGTCTCAATACCTCCGGGAGATAACACATTTAGGCGATGGCGTTGGGGTAAGGCGCGACGAACAAGCAAGGGCGTCGTAGGAAGCACGGTATCGGACACAGCGGAATCACTATTTGGCGTACTGTCCATGATGGCGTCGGGGTAGATACTGTTGCTGTGGCAGAGTTTACGCCTGGTGGCGCCACCTACCGTCCCACGATACCGAAAATGTACGCGCGGCATTCGAAAGCACGCATGCAAGCAATGGGCGTTCAAGAGCCCTTCCGGGTTGCGCGGGCCGAGGTTGTTATGGGCGTTCAAGAGCCCATCCGGGTTGGAGGGGTTAAACATCGAAAACAAATTTTTTTTTTTTTTTTTTGCCCTTGGGCCATGCAAAATATCACTCCTCTACCTCCCCTCCTTCAGTTATCACCTATTTTCCCTGTTATTCCATTATTCTGAGGTATATTTTCGTGCTAACATTAGCAAGTTGCAAGCAGGGCATTGTCATCACTGTTAGCAAGCGAGTGCAAGAGAGAGAGAGAGAGAGAGTATCGATCGACTGTGTCTCAGTGGCCTTGGGGGAAATTGGCGGGAAAGCAGGTTGCCTCACCCATACATTATATAACTCGCGGCTTGTATCTCCGATTTTGACGATCCAAACGCTGTTTTCACTCGTTTTATTGTTGTAACAGGTTAATACCTTTATAATCAACCCATAATAGGCACGTATGGATAAGTATTAATGCTATTTATGGTAAAATTAATATTTTAGTGATGGAAACAGCTCAAATACATGCGCACAGGCAGAGGTGTCTAATTACCCCCATGCACACTTAAGAGGTTAAGCTGTAATATTAATATTGGATTTTCTAACAGATGAGGCTCGGTGGAGGAAGACATTGAGACCAACTGGAGAAACACAAACGGAGCCTTAACCTAAGAAGTGCGCATGGGAGTAATTAGAAACGTCCCCCTGTGCTGACGTATTTGAGCTGTTTCCATTACTAAAATATTCATTTTACCATAAATAGCATTAATACTTATCCATACGCACCTATTATGGCTTGATTATAAAGGTATTAACCTGAAACAACAATAAAACGAGTGAAAACAGCGTTTGGATGGTCAAAATCGGAGATACAGGCCGCGAGTTATATAATGTATGGGTGAGGCAACCTGCTTTCCCGCCAATTTCCCCCAAGGCCACTGAGACACAGTCGATCGATACTCTCTCTCTCTCCCTTGCACTCGCTTGCTAACAGAGATGACAATGCCCTGCTTGCAACTCGCTAATGTTAGCACGAAAATATACCTCAGAATAAGGGAATAACAGGGAAAATAGGTGATAACTGAAGGAGGGGAGGAAAGTGGGGAAGGAGGGGAGGTAGAGGAGTGATATTTTGCATGGCCCAGGGCCCCCCCCCAAAAAAAAAAACAAAAAAAAACAAAAAAAATCTATGTTTAATTAAAGTTGATTTTTTTTTCTCCGACTCTTAAGAGTCTTCCCGCAGTCCGCCGGGGGAACTCTTAAGAGTCTTCCCGCAGTTCCCGGGTTAACCACCTTCACCAACAAACTAGGGTAAGAACACAACAATATTAACCCCTTGAAGCTCTGACGCGTTTTAGCAGTTTATTTTGACTATCATTAGACGATTGTATGCAGCTTGGGAAGGACCTGTGGGTATTAAAAGGATAAAGGCTATCTCAATCAACCCTCTGACTTCCATATACCCTTTCTAAACTGAATAGAATCGCCTAATAGTAGCCAAAAAACAGAACAGAAACGTGTATTGTAGCTTGAAAGGGTTGTTGTTGTTGTTGTTGTTCCCGAAGCTGCCTGGCCGAACAGCCCCAAGGCCCCGAGCAATTCCAAGGCCATAACCGAGTGCCCCCACAGAACCCCCCCTGCCGACCACAATAAAGCCTGGGTGACCGAAGCCACTCCATGGCGGGGAGCTGAGGAGGGTGCGGAAACGCCCGGGAAACCAAAGCCCCACCCAGGGCCCTGTGCCCCTCAGCAATTATGAAGAGAAAGTTGAGGGGCAAGGGAAAAATGTGACGCTTTGGCTTCCAATCTTGGTAGATTGGGAGGTCAATCCACGGAAAAGACGCCGTCACTTGAGATCTAGAAAATATATAAGTTAAAGGAACAGTCAGAGTAAGCTATGGGTATGGCAGAGATCGCTCAGTTCTCACTCTGATAGACCAGCCCATCACCACATGACTAGAACCCAATCCTCTCAGCATCAGCTAGGAAAGGCCCTAGAAAGCCGCCTTTTGCCGGGGGGATAGCTCCCCTATTTCAACCCCTTTCGGGGTCGGGCACCCGCCTGAAAGGGTTTGAAAAAAAAAGCTTGAAAGGGTTAATAGGGTTAATGGCTAATGGTTTATTTTGTATATAGATATAATTATTTGTAAATTTGTGTCCTCCCTAGACATCCATCAAGCTTAAAAAACATCCCCAAGATCCCCCTTAGACAAATTTGTAAACTTTTCGGTAGAAAATTGTCCAGGCCGAAGGCCGGTTCCTCCTACATCACAGGCTTGGTATCACTCGCCAGGAAAATTAGTCTCCTAAATAGCACGAAAGGTCTTGATAATGACACAACTAGGTTGAAAGGTCTTAAAATCGCCAAAGTAATGGGCTGAACGTCTTATAATCGGCAAAGTAATGGGGCTAAACATGAAGGGAGACCAGAAAAATTACCCATCTCTCCTTAACAATATTAAAAGTTTAGGTTACCATGTGTATAGTTGTCTCTAAGTTCCCTTAGCCTATCCCATATACTGTATTAATTATATTATGAGAATCTATTTAAGTTGTGTATTTAGAGTTTGGTCCTCTTAAACAAATTCTGGTGTTCCATACAGTATACTGTATTTATACTAAAACATAGGGTTTATTACAAATACCTTATTGTATTCAGAAATACAGTAGTTCTCTCAATCTCATAATTACCTCTCCAAAATTAGTTTAATGCCCACCACTCACTCAAAGAAAACTGCAGAGGTTGAAGCAACACAGTTTCTAAACACCCCTGATGGTCACAAAGGCTTTTAAGTATCCCAGAAAGGGCACAAATCGCGTCCTGTGCGTTAAAGGTTTCATAATAATATTGTGGAATTTAGTCAGTGGATGGTCTATTTTTACTAGAAATTATAAACATTGAACTTCTATAGGTAGGACACAACTTAGGATCATATGACTTAAATGGCTTCAAACTCAGTGTGTCCTGGCATTTTGGCTCGGAACGTCCATTGATTTTGGCCCTGTCGCCACAGTTGCTAATAATTGGTTAATTTATATATTTTGGGGGCCTAACAGTTCTTTGTTACTTGGCTTCGACAGCCATTCCATACATAATTGCCAACCAATCTATTTAATTCATAATCATACTTATGTGGTGAGGATATGCTGGCAAGTTAATTTGAAGGGAGTATACAGTTCCTTCACTGTTGAAATGATCGTTGTGACTGAGGCTGTGGGAGGTCATGAAGGGAGTACAGGTGGGTAAGAATAGGCTTGTTATGTATACAGGACTCTTGTTGCCCGATAAGTGCCTCTCCTCCTCTGCCCCGAGATTGATCAAGGACCATCCATTTGTTCAGCTTCTCTTGTACATCTTCCCGCTGAACAATGTTGGGCCCAGGCCGGATCATCCTCACTGCCTCAGCCTGAAGAGTCATATTAGTATCAGTAGGATATTATTACATACTTACAGTATATACAATAAATTGTTTGATGTCATTTTGCATTACATTGTAATGGCTCAGGCAGGCTTGCCTTTCAGTACAGTACCGGTGCAATAAAGTCACTGCTCCATCGTGTCATCACTGTGGCTGATGTTGGCATAGTGCTAAAAGTACCTAAGCAAGACTCATCTTAGTCCCCATGCAGCATTTACACCAAACATGCTTAAACAGTGGCATAAATAGATGGACAGTAAGGAAAAGATAAAAAACGGTTGTAATATATAATAAAACTATTTGTCAACAGCCTACTGGGCAGAAGCCCTCATAAGGCTGGGGTAGAAACGGTTGTGAAGATTATAGTCTTTTGATCTGAAGCTATAGGGCTTACAGTAAACTGCTGTCATAATACAGTAAACTTCCGTTAATCCGAAGGGCAGCGGACCGGCCCTCGTTCGGATTAGTGGATTTTTCGGATTATCGGACTTTACCCCTATGAACCTGTGTATGACGAAAACATTGAGGCATTAGGCCACCCAAATGACACAATGGTGCACACACACATATCATATGTTCATGAAATCACTTCAAAAGTTTACCATTGTCATTGTAGCCTATTACCTACTTCAAAACATTCAGATTAATGGTCAAAGGAATCTGCTGATATAAACGTAAACACCATATGTCCACATTGTCTTCTTCTTCTTCTTCTTCCGTCTACTAGCGAGTTTGTCTTGCTCTTGAAGATCAGATCAGATGTGGTTCGGGAAGTAATGCCTTAACAACGGCACTTCCCTGAGAGGTTCTTGTAATTTTCCTTTTGTGATTTTCCTTTTGTGACGTGCTCTGTTATATTATATTGTATTGAAAGCACCCTTGTCTTGTTGTCTTGAAAGCACCCTTGGGACGCTCCGATCACTGAACTATAAATAGTAGCGTATCGGAACGTCCAAAGGTGTGTTTTCAAGCTCAAGACTGAATGCGCTTGCAGAAAATGCGGTGCAAGCCAGTAGCGCATCGGAGCGTCCCAAGGATGCATTCAAGAGCAAAACAAACTCTCTAGCAGACGATGTGGTGTTTACGTTTATATCAGTAGCTTCCTTTGACCATTAATCTGAATGTTTTGAAGTAGGTAATAGGCTACAATGACAATGGTAAACTTTTAAAGTGAATTCATGAACATATGATATGTGTGTGCTCCATTATGTGTCATTTGAGTGGACTAATGCCTCAAAAAGGGGACTTTGGGACTTCTTGAAATTCGGACCATCGGGTGAATTCGGATTTGGCCTCAAATTGAAAATTCGGACTATTGGGAGATTCGAATCATCGGCCCTGCCCTATATGAGCTCTGATGTGGAGCTCATGTGGTCCGGCTGAACTGATGAATTGGCGAGAAATGTCTGCGTGTCTTCGCCTTCCTCGATTTGTTCCCCTACTTGCCCTTCCCTCATCTTGACTAGTTTAGTTATACTGTATATCTTGATCGAATCCTTTGGGCCAGCCCTATGAGAGTTTTTTTTTATGGAGCTCAGTGGTCTGGTTAAATTAATATTTAAAAAAGAAAAAAAAAAAAAAAAAAAAAAAAAAAAAAAATAAATATATATATATATATATATCAGTTCTTGCCTCATCCTTCGGCCCTGCCCTATAAGAGCTCTGATGTGGAGCTCATGTGGTCCGGCTGAACTGATGAATTGGCGAGAAATGTCTGCGTGTCTTCGCCTTCCTCGATTTGTTCCCCTACTTGCCCTTCCCTCATCTTGACTAGTTTAGTTATACTGTATATCTTGATCGAATCCTTTGGGCCAGCCCTATGAGAGTTCTTTTATGGAGCTCAGTGGTCTGGTTAAATTAATATTTAAAAAAAAAAAAAAAAAAAAAAAAAAAAAATATATATATATATATATATATGGAGCTCAGTGGTCTGGTTAAATTAATATTTAAAAAAAATAAATAAAAAAAAAAATATATACTGTATATATATATATATATTTTTTGTTTTTTTGTTTTTTAAATATTAATTTAACCAGACCACTGAGCTCCATAAAAGAACTCTCATAGGGCTGGCCCAAAGGATTCGATCAAGATATACAGTATAACTAAACGAGTCAAGATGAGGGAAGGGCAAGTAGGGCAACAAATCGAGGAAGGCGAAGACACGCAGACATTTCTCGCCAATTCATCAGTTCAGCCGGACCACATGAGCTCCACATCAGAGCTCTTATAGGGCAGGGCCGAAGGATGAGGCAAGAACTGCTACACTGCAACACT
This sequence comes from Paralithodes platypus, assembly GCA_032716605.1. NCBI lineage: Eukaryota > Metazoa > Arthropoda > Malacostraca > Decapoda > Lithodidae > Paralithodes > Paralithodes platypus. Next base: position 28,441,439 of record CM064519.1, read on the forward strand.
AACCAAGAAGTGATCAGGGCGAAGAATGAGAGATCAGGTCGAAGGTAGAAAAAATCATGAGAAGCAAAAAATGCATTACTGAAGGGAATCAAGTCAATCCGGCCACAACAGCAACCGAAGAGACAAATCAGGTCAGGAGTCTGCTACCTAGCCAGGCCAGGGAGACATGAGATATAGGTTACCCGAGGACAACCGAATGGGACAGAATAAGAATAGAAGGGGGAAAACATAGAAAGAGAAATGGAAAAACTACTCAAAATTAGTCCAGCTGACGAAGAAAGCTCGAGGGGAGATAGGAAGGGAAATGACCACAACCATCCCCCATCAAGCCCCAGTCAGCGGCCCCAAAGCCCCCCAATCGCGCCAAGGAGAGTAGTAACAGGGGGGACAATAAAGGCTTATCTGCAGGGTTTCTTATACTAATATTATTATACCATTACATTACATTACATTACATTAATGAAGTCAACGCACCAGGCGACAAAGGCCATATGGCACGAAATATTTAAAGACGGGAAGGAAGTTAACTAAATATCATCGAGAACTCGAACATGATGAAGGAAGGACATAATACGGGAGATAGAAAACGAGGGAGATTCAGAAAAAAAATCTGCAAGACATGGCGGCCGGCGGAGGAAAGCCAGAAAAGGGAAGAAACGCGTGCGGGCAACGGAAAATAAGGGGCAATCGAGGAAAAGATGGGAGACAGAAAGCTGAACGGTACAGCGCGAGCAAAGAGTCGGAGGAGAACGGGACATTAAAAACGAATGGGTAAGTCTGGTGTGCCCAATGCGGAGACGGGCCAAAGCCGTCTCCCATCGGCGATTACGGTGGGAGGGATCAGACCACCCAGAAATGGACGGTTTGACAGAACGAAGTTTATTAACGGAGATAGTGGACCACTGAGTCTGCCACCTCGACCAAAGAAACCTGGACAAGGCAGGGAAGAAATCAGAGGCCGGGACAGCAAGCGAGGAGCGGGTACCCTGCACGGCAGCAGAACGAGCAAGGCAATCAACCCGCTCATTACCGCAAACGCCAACGTGACTGGGAACCCAGCAAAAACGTACAAGCTTTTTGCGGACGGAAAGGCGGAAAAGCCATTCCTGAATGGAAAGAACTAAAGGGTGTAGAGCAGGGGAGGACTGTAAGATAAGTAGAGCACTGAGAGAATCAGAGAACAAAGTAAAGGACGAGGAGGGGAAGGAACACATAAAACGGAGGGCAATAAAAATAGCATAAAGTTCAGCAGTTAAAATACTGGCAACGGGAGGTAAAGAATATTGATACGAGCAAGTGGGAAAAAGGACGGCAAACCCCACGCCTACCGACGTCTTGGAGCCATCAGTAAACACAGGAGTGGTTGTAGCGTGAAGAGAGAGGTGATCTAAGAAACGAGACCGAAGAACGAGGGGAGAAGTAGAGGACTTGGAACAAGGGAGGATGGAAGGGCAAACCGAAGGACGAGGGAAAAGCCAGGGGGGAAAAGAGCAAAAGCGGAAAGGGAGGACGTTAGAAACAGGGAAAGAGCACGATGCGAGCAGCGAGAGCATGCGGACAGAAAACGGAGAACCAAGACGGGGGCGAGACGAAAAAGTAGCAACGACCGAAGGGGGAAGGGAAAGATGTGAAGATGGGAATTGTTGAAGGCGAGCGTAAGAACGAAGGGACAGGAGAGCCCGACGGCGATAAAGAGAAGGGAAACCAGACTCAGCATAGAGGCTTTCAACAGGAGAGGAACGAAAAGCACCAAGGGCAAGACGAAGACCAGAGTGATGAACAGAATCAAGAGCATGGAGAACAGAATCAGAGGCTGAAGAGTAAACTTGACAGCCATAATCCAACTTAGAGAGGACAAGAACCGTACGAAGCCGAAGAAGAAGCGCTCGATCAGCACCCCAAGTGAGGTGGGACAAGGACTGAAGAAGGCGGAGGCGGAGTAAGGCAGCAACCTTGAGAGAAGAAACATGAGCGGACCAATTAAGACGAGAATCAAAAGTAAGACCCAAAAAAGTAGTAGAGGAACGATAAGGGAGGGCAGTACCATAAAGAGTAAGAGGAGGATGAGGAATAGAATGGCAACGAGTAAAGGACATCGCGCAGGATTTGGAGGTGGAAAAACGGAACCCGTGGCGGGTTGCCCATGAAGAAACAGCCAGAATAGCGGATTGGATAAGAAGACGTAAAGCAGTAATATCTGAGTCGGCTGCGTAAATCGCAAAGTCGTCGACATACAAGGAAGACCGAACCCCGACAGGAAGAGAAGACATGATACCGTTGATAGCAATGAGAAAAAGGACGGTACTCAGGACACAACCCTGAGGGACACCTTCCAACTGAGGGTAAAGACGAGATAAGTGGGAAGCGACTCTGACACGAAAGGACCGAGAAGAAAGAAAATTCTGAATAAAGACTCCTAGATTACCGTAAATGCCACAAGAACGGAGCTGACGCAAAATGTGGTACTTCCAGGTAGAATCATAGGCTTTTTCGAGATCGAAAAAAACAGCAATGACAGTTTGACGACGAGCAAAAGCTGTCCTGATATAAGATTCCAAGCGAATGAGGGGGTCAAGCGTACTACGAGCACGTCTGAACCCGAACTGGGAAGAAGACAACAAATGGCGTGACTCAAGAATCCACATGAGACGAGCGTTAATCATACGTTCAAAAAGTTTACACAGGCAACTGGTAAGGACAATAGGGCGATAGTCCTGTGGGGAGAACCCAGACTTGCCAGGTTTAAGAAAAGGTATGGTCAGGGCAGTACTCCAAGAGGGAGGGAAAACACCAGAAGACCAAATCTTGTTATAGAGAGCTAACAAGAAGACCAGAGCTTGCGAGGAAAGATGTTTGAGCATGAGATAATGGATACCATCAGGACCCTCAGAAGTGTTCTTACAGGCACGGAGAGCGGTGCGTAACTCAGTTGAGGAAAAAGGAGCATTATAGGATTCGTCAGAGGAAAGACTAAAAGTAATTGGAGTACTTTCCGCAACGACTTTAAGCGAGTGAAACTCAGCAGAGAGGTGAGAACCACTGCTAACTGAGCTAAAGTACGAGCCCAATCGATTAGCAATTGTTTCGGAGTCTGCCACAGAAACACCATCAATGCGGAGGACTGGAGCACGGAAGGGAAGATGTTTACCAGAGATCTTACGAATACGTTTCCAAACCGAAGCGACAGGAGTGCGAGACGTAATAGAAGAAACATAGGACTCCCAACTCCGGCGTTTAGCGGCTTTGGTAGTACGACGGAAAAGAGCAGATGCACGGCGAAAGAGAAAAATGACTCCTGAGAAGCAGGGGTGAGACGCTTATGGCGAAAACTTTTCCAAGCCGCCCGTTTAACCCGGAGGGACCTGGAACACTCAGGAGAGCACCAAGGGACGCGTTTAGATGAGAAAGGGCGAGACGTCCGGGGAATGGACGTCAAAGCAGCACCGAAAACCAGATCCAGAAAAAACGAGAGCATGACACGGACCGATGAGAAAGGAGGAGGAAGCAAAGAAGGAACAGTAAGGGAAGCGAAAGAAGACCAGTCTGCCCGCTGGAAGCACCAACGAGGGGAGTTAGGAGTAGGAGAGTAGGTAGTCAGAGAAAGGAGAATGGGAAAATGGTCGGAATTGTGAAATTCTCGAGAACTGACCAATGAAAATCAAGGGAAACTGAAGGGGAACACAGGGAAAGATCGATACACTACTTGGATGAGACCATGGTAGCGAAAATTATGAAGAGTATGATTAGACCAAGATTGGAGTATGCAGCAGTGGTGTGGTCCCCGCATCTAAAGAAGCATATTCACAAGTTAGAAAGAATCCAGAGAGCAGTTACTAGATTGGTTCCAAGTCTCAGAGAACTGCCATATGAAGGGAGGCTAGACAAATTAAATCTACCGAGTCTAAAAGAGAGGAGAGAGCGGGGAGACATGATAATGATGTACAAATGTACCCGGGGGCTGGAGAGGCTGGATAGGGAGGATATATTAATTATGGATACAGGAATAACTAGAGGCCACAGCTACAAAGTAAAAAGACCTACCTGCAAGAACGATATCAGGAAGTTTAGCTTCCCCTATAGATGTATTGACAAATGGAATGGGCTGGAGGAGGAGGTGGTAGGGGCAAGGAACATCCATATTTTCAAGAAAAAATTGGATAAAAAGTAGACTGAGAGACGGGACAACACGAGCTTAGCTCAACTCCTGTAAACTAGAATTAGGTAAATTAGGTAAATACAGGAAAACGTACGAGTCCGAGCATCAAAATGAGTAGGAGCACCAGAATTAAGGATAAAAAGATTACGGTCCGAGAGAAAAGGTTCAAGCCGACGACCCCGGGGTGAAATAACATTGTCACCCCACAAGGTGTGCCGACTATTAAAATCACCAAGGACTAAGAATGGAGTGGGCAACTTAGATAAAATCTCGGAGAATTCGGCAAAATCGATGGGAAGAGAAGGTGACAAATACACAGAAACCACTGTTAACCAGCGGTCAAGATAGACTCTAGCAAAGGTGCAAGGGAAATGAGTAGAAAAGAACAGCTCTTCAAAAGGGACAGAACGATGAATAAGAAGACAAGTATCATGGAGAGAGTGGGGAGAACTATAAAAAGAGTAATGAGGAAAGGGAACAGGAGAGAAAAGACGAGTCTCCTGAAGACAAACGACCTTAGGGGAGTGAAGAGAAAGAAGAAAACGAAAGTCAATCCTTTGAGCATTAAGACTACGAAGATTCCACAGCAAAATGGACATAATAAAAGAAAAAGAAAAAAGAAACTAAGAGGAGACTAAAGGACGAAAAAATAACGAAAACAGACAAAAGAAAACCATAAAAGGAGGCAAAAGCCACCAAAAATAAGAACGCACAGAAAAAGAGGAAGGACACACATAGAAGGAAAGAAATATACACAAATAACAATAAAGGTAAAACACACACACTTATGTACAACTAAGAAAAGGCGAATGAGGATAACGTGGAGAATTAAAAGGAGGTAAAAGCCAACAAAAAAAGAAAGGGAAGAATACACACTTATGCACAACAATGAAGAGTCGGATGGGCGAACGGGGAGACAGATAAATACAAATAATGATAAAGGGAAAAATACACACTTATGTACAACAATGAAGAGGTGGATGGGTTAACGGGGAGACAGAAGAGAAGGAGGCAGAGGGGAGGACCGAAAACCGGGGGGCATAGGGAGGCTTGACAGCGAAAGAGAAGAAGAAAGAGGAGGGAAGGGCAGAGGACGAATGAGAGACAGAAGGAAGAGAAGAAGGTTGGGAAGGGGTAGAGACGGAAGAGGGGGGGACAGGGGAAGGAGGAGGCGGTTGAGGGGTAAGGGGCAGTGTAGAGGGGACGGGATGAATGTCAGCTGAAACGGTAAGAGGCGGGGACGAGAAGAATCGAGAAAGGCTCGGATCTTGGGAATGGACTCAAAGGACATGTTTAAGTCAGAGGGAGGGCGAAGGCAGGAAGAAGAAGAAAGAGATGGAGAGGAGGAGGAAGGAGGGGTGGAGGAAGGAGGCAACCTCTTTTTCTTCTTCTCACCGGGACTCGGACTCCGGACATTACGGTGGAAGTCCCTGCGTTTAGAAGAGGAGTGGGGAGAGGGAGAACGGGAGGTACGGGAAGGAATTTTGGAAAACCGTTTGGTAGAGACAGGAGACCGGAAGGAAAGGGAACCACGAGACGAGGGAGGAGGAGAACGAGAGGAAGGCTTGGGATGGGACCGCTGGCGGGTGGGGCGTTGAGCCAAACCAGAAGAAGAGGGGCGAGGGCGAGGAGAGGAAGTGGAAGGAGAGGAAACGGAAGTAGGAGTAGAAGAGTCAAGCACAGAGAAAGAGTTAGACAAAGGGATAGAAGACGAAGAGACAGTAATAGGAGGAGCGGAGACAGAAGAAACCGAAAGCGTAGAAGTAAGGGAAGAAGGGACAGAGAGCGGAACAGAGGAAGTAGAGGAAGAGGAGGACGAGGACAAGGGAAGCGGAACGGAGGGAGTGGAAGAAGAGACGGGAGGGTGAGAGATAAGTGCAGAAATCGGACGAGGTGAGAAGCCCAGGCGAAGAGCTTCCTTACGGGCAGCAGAGTGAGTAAGGCCTTGTTTCGCTTTAAGAATTGTAACTTCAGATTCAAATTTGTAAACGGGGCAATCATGGGAATAGGCAGGATGGGAGGCTTTACAGTTGAGGCAGCAGGGGGTCGTAGACGGGCATTCATCAGCAATATGGCCAGGTTGCGCACAGTACGGGCATGTAGGATAGTCGGGGTTGAGAGAGCGACAGTATTTCACGGGATGGCCAAAACGCCAGCAACCCCTGCACTGCTGAGGGCGGGGAAGGGATTCTAAGACGTCGATGCGAGTACCACCGACAATAACGTGAGAAGGGAGAATATTACCATCGAACGTTATTTTAGCGATATTAGAGGGATAGCGGCGATTGTGGCGAGGTTGGATGGTGTAACAGACAATATTAATTACAACATGGTCTTGAGCAACAACGGCCTTCCCAATAAGGTCGGCACAATCTTTGAAGTCCCGATCACCGAGTTGGATATAAGAAGGGATCAGGACAGTACCTGTGCACGAGTTCATTCTTTGGTCTTTAAAAGCAGGGATGGGAGTACCGTTGGGATCTGCAAAGGCCGCCATAGCAGCAGCCTGACTCTCGTTTTGCACTGTAACTAGACGGGAATGATCATGACGAGAGTGGAAAGTGACATCCTTGCCCACCCTCTGAAGGAGACTGAGGTGGAACAGAAGGTCATCTCCGGCAAGAGGGGCTGAGGCGGGGATAGAAAAGAATTTAACAAAATTGACGGGCAAAGAGATCGGAGAGAGGAAGAATAGAAGAACGAGGGCGAGCAGAAGAAGAAACTGAAGTAGATGGAACCGAAGGCGAAGGAACTGAAGAAGAAGAAAAAGAAGAAGAAAAAGAAGGAGAATATGGTTCGAAAGTGACGATGTGAGATGAGGAAGCAATGGAGGAAGGAAGAGTGGCAGATGCAGTAGAAGGGATAGCAAACGACGGAAGAGAAGAGGGCTGAACTGGCGGAGCGGGGAGGGATATGGAAGAGGAAGCTGTAGAAGAAAGAGCAGGCTGAATTAATGAAGAATCGGAAAGAGAGGTGACACACTCCACGTCTACCAAAGTCGAAGCCGAGGAAGGCGCCGGAGAGCGGTCAATGAGGAGAGAGTCAGAGGTTTGAGCTGGTACGGTACTAGTAGGTACGGATGCGTCTAGGGCGGAAGCCCCAGAGAGTTGAGAAAGGTCAGGTGGAGAGTCCGTGAGATCGCGTGGGACGGGGACAGGGTGCGCCTTAGCTTGGTCCGGGGTAGTGGGGTTGTATGGATGGACCATGATGACCCAAGTTGTTTTTACTATTCTAATTTCGGTTTGTCGGAAAACGAAAAAGGAAAGAAAAACTAACCAAGGGGAAGAAAAAGAAAGAAAAAGAAAAGAAAAATCAGAAACAAAGCAAAAATAAAGAGCGTACCATAAGAGCTAACAGAGCCCCCCGTCGCGAGGCAGGAAGATCCGACCCCCACACCGACGGCACAAACAGGGGCAGGTCCTAGGGGGTTCATCCCCATACCCTACCCCCCTAGACAAGGGGGGATAGCACCACTACATACAGAGAGGCCTAGCTTAGGCAAAACCGCTATACTGAGACTGAGGGCAAAATTAATTGCAAACATCCCCAATCTGTACGTAATGGAGGGCAGCCGGACAGAAGCCAGGAAACCCACCAGGAAGGTAGACCGGACCCCCGGAAACCGAGACCGGGCCTCACTGATGGGCGGTCCATGGAGCGACAGCACGGGCGACCGCGCCGCCGCCCCCGGTACCAACCCCCACGTGCAGTGAGCTAGCTGCCACTGCCTCTGTAAACGGGTAGGAGTCAGAACACCCCACTCAGCGAGGGAAGGCGACTAGAGCCTAGCCGGCACAATTTAGTGAAAAAGGAGGAGGAAACCCTCCGCAAAGCGAGGTCAAAATCGGGAACCAGAAAACGCCGTCACCGGAAGGTTCCGCTTATCCCAAAGACGACGGGGGGGTACTTCGTCCACGACGCCGCTGTAATCCCTGCTCCGAAGAGTGGATGACAGCGACCCCGCTTCGAGCCCCGCCACCACGACAAGGTGGCTCCCCAACGGCGGGGTTATACCATTACAGTATCATCTGTTTTTTAGGGCCTTAGAAATGTTAACGTTTTAAGCCTTATCTCACTCCAGGCTGCTCGATCCCTAACGTTCTCTTGATTACACATTTAGTCTTATATTACTAAACAGGGCCTCATCCCACATCTTCATTGGCCTGCATCTTGCTTTTACATCTTAACTCACAGCCATTTTCTTCACATGAATGAACAACCTCATAATACCCTAATGCTATCCAGAACAGTCAATAGCAAGACATCAATACAATACTGCAAATTCAATACCACTTTGTGTCCTTCAAGGTATAGTAGTAACAGTACTAGTCTGCCACACATCTATCTAGGCAATCACATTCTACTTTGTTCCAGCCTACAACAGTTAACCATATTTCTGTCCCTATATTCCTAACCGTGATTATCACACTTATAACAAATGCTGCTTATAGTTATTATTCTTTAGTTCGGAATAAGAGTTCCATTGTTTTCAACAGAATGAGTGAATCTATTACTACTTCCGAATAGCATCTGAAGGCTAGATTGATTACCGTAAGTAATAGGGAAATGTATGAGTCTTTTGGAATGGAACAGTACCGGTAGTTTAAACCTCGGATATCGGGGCAGGTTTAAACCCGGAATTGGGATTACTCGATCCTGGATCGTACACAAAGGTTTATCTGTATTCAGAACACGGGCTTAAGATCAAGATCAAGTAAACCACAGATTAAAACTGTTTAAGTTGAAGGTTTGCAACAGCCAGTCACAGTGCTGTACGGAATGCAGAGTTAGCCAATAAGCATATGAATGAGCCATTTTTATCTATAATAATGTCCTTTATTTTTGTCTTTTGCTTGTGCTCAGGTGAATTCTAACCTGTAGTTATCAATTTACAAAAGAAAAGATAAAATAAAACACTGTAAGTTGTGTTACCGATAGAGTACACATCAAGGTAATAAATATATCAAATTATAGAGGAGACGGTACCAGGTATACTGGAGGAGTAGCCTACTACTGACATGTTTCTACTTTCTTCCTATTTACTCCCGTTACTTCAAGCTTCTGAGTTAACAAATTTCAAGAGTTCAAAAATTTATATGAGCATATAGTTTATGATATATATCGGACATAATATAATAAGAGCAAATATGTGTATGTCATGAAAGATACTGTAGCATATTGACAGGTATAAAGAGGAAAACTACCGAATTCCTATTAATACTGAAATAACTGCAACCTGTTATTATTGTTTTGTAATTGATTATCAACAAATAAATTTGGCTTGATTTCTACATGAACGGCTATCAACTGCTCCCTTTATCCAAATCAATTATATGGCAATCATATTATTAATTTTTATTTGTATATAAACCAAGCTAATCATAAAAAGATGGCACTTTTATTGTAGTTAGATACAGTCAAAGGGGGCAATTGTGGACACCTGGGGCAATTAACAACAGTTCATTCAATTCTCAATTATAATCATTCAGGAATTCTGTTTTTAGCAGACATGGCTATGAGTCGTGTCAGAATGTCACCGACCATCACGGGTTCCAGTTGGGGGCCACCCGCGCTGTTTGCAACAGCTGGCCTCGCTCCCAGACCACATAATAGGCTCAAAATGGTGCCCGTAATATGATGGAAACCGTGAGAAAGTTATTAAAGTTAAAGGCTTAAATAATAACGTTCAAAAGTACAGTATTACATATAAAGAGCTTACAACACATTGGAATAAAGTTTAAAAGTGGAAAACAAATTCCACACCGTGTTAACATTAAGAGCTAGAGCGGTTGAGAGCTCTTGTCACACACATTGATGCTATTCTGCATACCTGGATGTCTCAATGCACACTGTAGGCAGAGTAGTCAGCTGGCAGTGGGGTGAGCATAGTTTGCAGTGTGTGAATGTCAATGAATATTGGTTAGTTTTGGCATATGTGCTGATGTACATGTGTAGGCAATGGCATGTGTGCATGTACAGTAGGTATAATGTATGCACATGAACGTATGTATAGTACAGAATGTATTTAAGTATGTGTTGATGCAGTTTTTAATGACATACTCCAATTGAGCAGTTCACTGCTCAATAGGTGGCGTTCTGAGAGTGAGGGTCTGAGTCTGGAGGGTGAGACGGTGAAGCACTTGAGCGAAGCAACCAGCCGCTTCAGAGATGGAGCTGCTTTGAGCCATGATGGATGCTTCACATGTCTCACTCCCCAGGCTGGAACAAGACCTCACGGGCTTCACCGTGTTGAGCGGTGGAATGTACAGGCTCTCAGCCTATGCCCGAGAGGTAGTAGTTGGAATATAAAAAAAAAAAAAAAAAAAAAAAAAAAAAAAAAAAAAAAAAATGACTGACAGGGCTAGGGTGTGCCCTTGATACAGGGATTTTACTGGTCATTTGCCACTAATCGCTCGACCTGAGTGTTCAAATTCTTGACGTCTACCAATGGCACGGGGTGGGATCGAACTGCCGACCATTTGATCAGCAGTCAGACGCGCTACCAACCATAATAATTACTATCATTCTACTGTATATACTGTACTCAAACACATACCCCATAGCTGGGGGTGGCCGACTCGAGACAAAGCCACCAAGATTTCGATACTTAGAATTGTCTTCTAATTTGTTTTGTATACAGTCGACCCTCAATTTAACGGACTAATTGGAGGGAGACTGTGTCTGTAGCTGGAAAAAGTCTGTAGCTGGAAAACTGCTTTCGGACTTCGCCGATTTAGACCTAATATGCCTCGAAAAAAAAGATTTTTAACTTTCCGGGAGTTTTTATGTCTTTCCTTACATATTGCAAATTTTTTTTTTTTTTTTTTTTAATAAACATGATGTGCCAGAGACCTACCGGACAATTTTTCTACAAACAGACTTTGTCCGGTGCCCGGACGGGTTGTCCGCCTACGGACGGAGTCCGTTCAATCCGAAATCCGTTGTATCGAGCTCCGTTAAATCGAGGGTCGACTGTACTGTATACCAAAAAGTATTGCTCACTGCCACCACAAGGAAAACAGCTCCAAAACTACTGGCGGTACCTCTAGAAGTACTGGTCCATACAAATAATAAGTAAAGTACCTGTAGTTAAAAAAGTACCAGCCGTACTGCCCACCTTTGGAAATACACTAGGGTTCCTTTGGGCTACTAAATAAAGTAAGTGAGTCATCTACACTAAGTTGCAACTACAGTATCTCTCCTGCTAATAATTAAAAATAATACTTTATCATGAAAATATATATAGTATCTAACAAATTAAAAAAAATAGTGTACAGATTGCATTACAATACTGTATACCAATTTTTTTTTTCTATGTGAGTGAGGGAGACAAAAGGCAGAACTGCCTGTAGCGAGTGCCTCCCCCATAGTTGAAAGAGTGACAGTGCCAAAATCAATGGACGTTCGAGCCAAAATGCCTGGACACACAGAGTTTGAAGAAATTTAAGTCAGGAGGAGGGAAAGACTGATTCTGGGAGAGAGTTCCAGAGCTCAGCTGTTGAATAGAAGAAAGTCTGGGAGTAACGTTTCACTCTTGGGTTGGAGAGTTGCACAGAGTAGGGGTGGGATTGTGTTGCAAGACGGGTAATGAAGACTTACTTTGATCCAGTGTTGAATCTTGAGTGGCCTAGTGAGGTGAACTGTGGCAGCGGGTGAAGCAGTGATAGATGCCAGGATCTCCTTCAGGTCTATAATACCGATGAAGCCCACATTCAGAGTCATGTGGCTAACCTCACCATGAGTCACCATACCTTTGTTATCTAATGTAGAAAGGGATAAAGTGAGATTTGATTAGATATGATTTGAGTAATAAGATGTGATGGGCTAGGGTAGAGTAGGGTGTGGGCCAGCTATAAGAGTTTTGTTCTGAAACTTAGTGGTCTGGTAAAACTATACATACATACATACAGTACATACAATGGTTTAACGTCGTTTTCCATTACATAAATTATAACGGCTCAGATGTGGTTGCCTTTCAGCAGTTGGAATATAATACAATCAAATCCCGTCGCAACACCGTCTCATCATGTCATCACTTTGGCTGATGTTGGCATAGTGCTAACCGTGCCATAGCAAGACTTAACTTAGTCCAACTACAGCACCTGCACCTGCAGTATCTGCAAACCACACCAGCCTCAATAGTGCTACAACAAGAAAGTACCATACAAAGACTCTATTGTACGTTAGGCAACATGGAATACAGAACAATAAGATCCCGACACAACATTGCCTCACCATTTTTACACTGTGGCCGACTCTGCCGTAGCGTCAAACAGCGCCCAGGTAAGACTATTAGAGTCCCCTGTGGCACCTATTCGCACCCCACCAGCCTCGGCAGTGCCATACCAAGACAGTGTCAATAGCAAGACTTTCTTGTACTGGTATAGTAATGGCTGTTGGTTCACAAGTCTACCGTCATCCCCCTATTTGTCGCCTTGTATGACACGCAGTAGGATGAGTGGGGCAAATTCTTTTTCCCCCCACCATAAGTTGAAGGCCGCCTTTAAAAAAAAAGTAGGGTATGGCATGGGATAGAGTAGAGGTGAGGGTGTGATGGTATGAAATGGGATTGAAGGTGGAATGGAGTTAACTGGAATGGATTGGAGTGATGTGGGGTGTGATGTGGCAGGGTGAGTTAAAATGGAATGGATTGGAGTAGGGTGAATAGGTAGGTGGGAGAAGGTTAAGTTGTAAGTTTGCAATGCAAGGGTATACATACATACATTTATCATTAATACTTAAAATTGACAGAAAATATAATAAGTGAGCTAACTTACCTTGAGAAAGAGCCAGCTGAAAACCATTGTGAGTGAGCCTGTTGTCTGTGACATTGTACATGTTGCGGTCGGAACACAGCTGCCGGGGGAGCTCAAGTAACGTGACCCAGTTCTCTTCACCAAGGGAACTGACCATAGAAACTTGTATTAAAACTTTATTTTATTTTAAAGGATAAAAATTTGAAATTATTAACATGGCAGGGACAGTGTCTGGAAATAGATAGATAAATAGAATTATTTTTCATGCTCAAGCATATAAAGATATAGCTGTTACAAATTATAACGTAAAACTTGCTAAATAAACAAACCAAAATAGGGACGACACAATATAAAGGCAAAGGAACTTATCAAAATCGCTATGTGGAAATAACGCTTTAGCAAATTAAAATTTTGAAATAAAAGAACACAAAACCACCACATAGGGTGTAGGGGAGAGCGGTGATGGTTCGGACGGAAGGATGGTTCGGACAGTGCATTTCCTGAGAAACGTATGGGACCTAAGGCCGCGAGATCTTGCGTGAAAGTGTGAGAGTTTGTTTACGTTAGTCACACGGAATTTTGGGCCTACAAATGCCACACTTTTCGATGCAGATCAGATTTTGTGTTTTTTTGCACCTCCTATGTTATATTTTCAGTTTATATCGTAAGCTCTACCTCCATGAGCATGTCAACCGGCGAGTTATGCATTATTATGGTGAATCTGTATTGCATGCAGAAGATATTGCCGTAAAAAACGAAGGCAAGAATGTAGTTACCGGGTGTACCGCCCGTCTTGTTTACACTACGCGGACGCTCACCATCATGTTCCCGTCTATTTTGACTGCCTTTGGATACAAAAATACATTACCCTAACCAAACAACCTAACCTAACCTAACCTAGTATTATAGATTTATAAGTATTTATTTTATTATAAGTATTTATAGATGATTAATGTTGTATGTCGGTAGTGGTACACCCGGTAACTACATCCTTCCCAAAACGAATGCTAAACTCTCTTGTGTGAAACTTGAGAGTACCCACCAATTAACTATTTAAAATCGGGATGGTTCGGCCAGTTGAGGGTGGTGATGGTTCGACAGTGGTCGAACCATCCCGCTTTACCTATAGTATAGGGGGGCAATATATGTAAATGTATCTATTATTTTATTTATTGATAAATTACATGCTGTAGTATTTGGTTGAAGGAATAAGGATACACGAGGTAGCAGTAGTGGTGGTTTAATGTTATTCCTTCGACTGCTACAATTTAACTGACTTGTAATAATATTGTTCTCTATAAAACAATTATGATTAAGGTATGAAACTTAGAGATCAAAGCATATGAACTATTGAAACAGATGAATCTTTGTACTAAAGTCTCGAATCATGATACTACAAAGCATATTGAGTTTCGGTACGAATTATGGTACAGTATATTGTATTATGAAGCAAACATTATCAGCCAGTGACAATAATGAAATGATAGTCCAGAGTATCGAGACCACGAGGCAATGTATGAAGCAATATATTAATTATATATGCATAACTTCGAGGGAGTCAAATAAACTTCAAACTATTAACAAATATTACACATGCCTATTATGATTTTTTACAGATGTTTGAGAGAGAACGAAAGTAGACTACAGTACAGATTGGAGTGAATATGTGAGAGAGAACTGGTGTATGAGATAATTATAAAGATCGAGTGAATGTGTGTATGACGGAGATACATGCCTAACTTTATGCAGAGAGTAAAATTATCCATAATGTTGATTAATTTTATTTGTTTAAAGTATATATGTTTTGGAACAATTATGAAGATATAATTTTGGATGTTGGAGTCAAATGTTGTGCATGTTTGAGAGAGAGAGAGAGATAAGGCCAATTATGCATTATTTTAAAGCAGACAGTAACAGGCTAACTAAATTATACATCATTCTGGTGAAGCTCAATTTAGTTTTAAATCATTATTTTATTCAGCAAATATGTAGAGGTTAATTTGAATTATGAAGCTAATTTTGTACTTTAGCACAATAAAATATGTCTTTTAATTGATAAATTCTTGATTTTAGCCAATCCAACTCACATAATTTTAAGATTATGCAAATTAATACACGTGGCCGTACCATCCCACCCTTCTGGCCGAACCATCACCACTGGTAGGGATGGTTCGGTCGATTTAGAAACTTGTGTTTCGGGAACTATAGCTCAAAACTGAAGAGAGCTAAGGGTTTGATATAATTAGGCTAAAGAACCAAATAACGAAGCAACATTTTAACATCAACTAGATTATACTACTGCTTAAACCTGAATTTCTATAAATATTTAAAAAAAAAGTGGCCGAACCATCACCGCTCTCCCCTACATCTTACCTTTTGATACCTTTTGATGTGTTCGCCACTCTTCTAGTGGCACCAAGGAGCGCGACGCCCCTCGTTATGGGTGGTGATTTGGTGCAGTAGACTGTTTGAAGCGACAGCTCGCTCCCTTGCGAGGATGGGCTCGTCTGGCACTTTTTGCAGTTCGACATCTAGGGCTCTCTTGAAGTTGTCTAACGAGATGTCCCTCATGTCTCTTACTCGCCGTGGGAGTTTGTTGAAGAGACGTGGGCCTCTGTGTGATAACCAGCCCTCTCGCAGAGAGCCCATAGCACCCCTGTTATTCATCCGGGGAATTTCGCATTCCCAGCCTCTCCTATCACTGAATTTCATGACTATCGGAGTATGTAGGTTTGGTACTAAACCCTCTGCGATTTTCCACGTGTATACTGTACGTGGAAGCTAATCTGCTTCCAAAGAAAATTAATCACACACGTAATAATGCACTCTCATCATGTTCAAGGAATTAGTCAATTTGGGAAGTTCATGATGTTCTGGTAAATTTGACTAAATTCTGTATGAATAAAGAAACTACAATATATGTCAACATTTTCTATTAAAGCTAATTTGCAATATGACAAGATATTAACAATAGTAAAAAATACGTACAGCACTCACTAACGATAGTGCTATCGGGTAAGTACCTGTGAGCATAATTCTGTACATGTACAGATGACCCCTACCAACTGCTACCCTACAAATAACAATTTTATATTTTTACTCTTATGCATACAATGGTTTAACATCAGACCAGGCTCAGACATGGTTGCCTATCCACAGTTGGAATATAATACAATAAAGTCTCATCACAATACCGCCCCATCATGTAATCAACTCATCACTCTGGCTGATGTTGGCAGTGTCTCACCAAAACAGAGGGCAACCCCAGTTTGCCCTCCTAAACACCTTCTCTCTCTTTCAATACAGTACTGTACATTACATCTTACATACCTCACTATCTTTTCCAAATTTACAAAAAAACTACTGTACTATGATCACAAGATTACAACCCGACTCGGAGTCCCCAGGGGGATGGGGGAGGGGGGAGAGAGAGAGAGACTACAAATGCCCCATTCATTTGTCCCCTGGTTGCGACTCGTCTAACTGCGCTGTACCACAACATTCTAATCTTACTACAAACTTTTGCAACATTCGTGGCCTTCCTCTAACTTCTACTCTATTGAGCACCACCTCTCTTCCAACAAACCTGATCTTCTTTTCCTCACCGAAACTCAGGTATCCGAGACAACTGCCAGCAATTCCACGGCGATGCCGTGGCCTTGCCTCAGAGAACACCAAGGGAGCAACACCCTCTTGAGGCAGAAGCGCTTCAAGGTAAATTCAAGGTAAATTCTGTATTCTCCTACTTTCTATCTCCTAATTTTCAAGCCAAAGGTGGATGCTGTGTGTATGGTGCAGTTTTTACCACCATGCACTCCCTGCTCAAGAGCTGGGCTAGGGTGGGTGCCCTGATGATCAGGGACTTCAGTGAATAGTTGCCAAAGATTGCTAGACCGCACCGTCCACTACAGCACTGCGTCTGCCAATAACACACACTGGCTGGCCCGAGACTCGAACCATCAACCTCACAGAGGAGAAGAGGAGACAAGCTAGGAAATAAATTGGGAGGGGTACGTACAAAAAAGAAAGGAACGGGCAGGGACGAGAAAAATAGGGAAAATACTGGAAACGCTAAGTTCATGTATACAAATATTGATGGGTTAATTTCCAAAAAGATTGAGTTTGACGAATATGTAAAGAGAGAGAGGCCCGGGGTAGTATGTTTGACTGAAACTAAGCTTAACCAGGAGGTAGACACGAATATAATTAGTTGTGCAGGATACAGTACATGGAGAAGAGACAGGTTAGGAAAGCTAGGAGGAGGAGTGTTGATCATGGTAGATAATAAAATTACTGCTAAAGAATTAAAACTTGGTGATAGCATTGCTGAAGTGGTAGCAGTTGAAATTGAGGATAATGATAGGTCAAAATTGGACATTGTATCAATTTATTTACCTCCTAAGACTAAATCTTGGAGCAACGATGAATATAATGAATTAATTTTGGAAACCTTGCGTATGTTAGAAATTATTTGTAAAAGGAAAAATAGGCTTATTCTTGCAGGGGACTTTAATTGCGGGGAGGTGGATTGGGAATGTATGGATGCGGGTTCAAATGAAAATACTTGGGGTAGCAAATTTCTTGAACTAACAATGGGGTATCTATTAACACAACACGTTATGGAAAATACAAGATTTAGAGGAGGTGATGAACCATCAAGACTCGACTTATTATTCACCAAAGACCCCCAAGAAATAAAGAACCTAACATATTTGAGTCCCATGGGAAAAAGCGATCATGCTGTGATTGAATTTGAATTGACAGTGGAATTTCTGGAAGGCAGAGAGGAGGAACATAGGGAATATAGACTAAATTATAGTAAGGCGGATTATGAATAATTACGAGGATACTTTGCAAATATAGATTGGTCATTTATTGAGCAAGAACAGAATATTCAGGTAAAATACACCATGTTACTAGACATTTACAGGGAGGGGGTAGATAAATATGTACCAACATTTAAGGGATAGAAAGCTGGCTAAGGAGAAAGAGTGGTTTAACATGCGATGTCACATTGCCCAGAACAAAAAGGACTCTGCATGGAATAAAGTGAGGAGGAGACACACTGAGGAAAAATGGAATGAGTATAAGAATGCTAGAAACAACTATGTCAAGACTATAAGAGAGGAGAAAAAGAACTTTGAAAAAGATATAGTAAACAAATGTAATAAAGAACCCAAACTGTTCTATAGTTATATCAACGGCAAAACAAAAATAAAGGAAAAAATAACAAAGCTTAGGGTAGAGGGTCAATTATATGAAGACACAGTGGGTATGTGTGAAATTATGAATGATACATTAACATCCATGTTTGTGGAGGAGGATGACTATGTAGAACCTGTGGTGGAATTGAACGAGATACAGGGACTAGAGTCGATAGAAGTCAACAAGGATGAACTAAAATCATTGTTGGAAGAATTGGACGTGAGAAAATCTATGGGCCCAGATAACATTGCTGGATGGGTATTAAGAGAATGTTCTGAACAACTAGTGAGACCTATTTTTAATATTGTTCAACACTCATTAAACAAGGGGGAACTTCCCTTAGAATGGAAACAAGCAAATATAACTCCAATATATAAAAGTGGAAATAAAGAAGACCCGCTAAATTATCGACCGGTATCCTTAACGAGTGTTATATGCAAGCTTTGTGAAAAGATTATTAGAAAAAGATGGGTGGGTATGTTGGAGGAGAGGGAAATAATTTCAAGCAAGCAGTTCGGGTTCAGAAAAGGTCATTCGTGTACCACAAATTTGTTGAGTTACTATGATAGGGTAATTGATATTGTACAAGGGAGGGAGGGGTGGGTAGATTGTATTTACTTAGATTTCAAGAAGGCATTTGATAAGGTGCCTCATAAGAGATTGTTGTGGAAGCTCAGGACTGTGGGGCGGGTTGAGGGAGTATAGTATTATTAAAGTGGATGGAAAACTATTTAATTGGGAGGGAAATGCGAACAGTAATAAAAGGAAAGTTCTCCTCGTGGAAAAGGGTAAAAAGCGGAGTGCCTCAAGGATCGGTGTTGGCCCCAATCATGTTTTTGGTTTTCATCAACGACCTTCAAATGGGAATAGGCTCATATATATCTATGTTTGCTGATGATGCAAAATTAATGAAACATATTACAAGTAGGAGTAGTTGTGAAGAATTACAGAGAGACCTAGATAAGTTATATGAGTGGAGTCAAACTTGGAAAATGGAATTCAACACGAGTAAGTGTCAGGTTCTTGAGATGGGAAAAAGTAAATATAGACCTTCTTGGGGATATAAAATAGGAGATGAAATAATTAGTAAAGCTGTGAAAGTAAAAGACCTAGGGGTAGTTGTGGCAGACAGCTTGTCACCTGAACAGCATATAAATAAAATAACTGGTGAAACCTATGCAGTGTTGACTAACATGAGAATAGCTCTGAATTATTTAGATGAAGAGATGTTAGCAAAAATAATAGGGACAATAATACGACCAAGACTGGAGTATGCAGCAGTGGTGTGGTCTCCACACCTTATAAAACATAATAAAAAACTGGAAAGAGTTCAGAGAGTTGCCACTAAGATGATAGCTAGCCTTAGAGACCTGCCTTATGAGGAGAGATTGGAGAGGCTAAAGCTGCCAACGCTGAGGGAGAGGAGAGAGAGAGGTGACATGATCATGATGTTTAAGTGTGTGAAAGGTTTTGAGAAGATCGACAAGGGAGATTTTGTGGTGAGGGACGAGGGAAGAACCAGGGGTCATGATTGTAAGTTGAGGAAAGTTATATGTAAGTCTGATGTAAGAAAGTTCAGCTTCCCGTATAGAAGCATTAAGTGTTGGAATAAGTTGGATGGGGAGGTGGTGGGAGCAAGAAATATCCAAACTTTTAAAGCAAAATTGGATAAATGTAGAGAGAGAGACAGGACAACACGAGCTTAGGCTCAAATCCTGTATACTACAATTAGGTGAGTACAGTTTGCAGGCGAGTGCTCTACCAACCGCGCTACGGCCTGTTGTGTTGTGTGTATGTGCACAGCAAACTCACTTGCTCTCGTGTTTCCGACTTCGACTCCTCTGAATTCTCAACTTTATGGCTCAAACTTTCCTGTCACTCTCAAACTAAATATTTCTGTGCTATCTATCTTTCCCCTAACTCTACTAGCTTTCCATATTCTTTGACTATCTAAACTCTAAAGTGGAACACATCCAATCTATCTCTCCTTTCTCAGAAATCTCGATCTTAGATTTCAACATTCACCACCGCCAATGGCTCTCCTCTCTTTCCACTGACCAAACTGGTGAACAAGCCTTCATCTTTTCTATCTTAATGACAGAGCAGTTAGTTCAGCAACCCAACCATATCACGGATCGCTTCAGAGATCGGCCCAACATTCTTGACTTATTTCTAACCTCTAACCCTTCTGCTTAAACTGTTGAACTTTTCTCTGTGGGCTCCTCCGACCATAAACTTATCTCTGTCACCTGTCCTAACTCTCCAGTACGGCCACCTGATCTTCTCCCAGCTGGCGGCGCTTGTGGCACTTTGGCGCTACCGACTGTGAGCTTTTACGGCAGTACTTCTTTGATTTCCCATGGAATAATTTTTACTTCCAAGCTGAGGACCCTCGGAGAGTGTAGAACGCATTACAGAGGTAATTCTCTTGGGCATGGAGGAATACATCCCATTTTCTTTCTCTCAGTCTAATGCAAAACAAATCTTCTTAGTTTACTCTCGCTTGTTCTACTGCTGTCCACAATAAGGAGGAAGCCTTCAAACGTAAGGATCTCTTTCTTCTTATGTTTCTGCCCAGAATCAAGCCAAATCTGTTCTTTGACTTGCCAAACATTCTTTCATCAATAATAAATGCCCTGAACTATCCAACTCTAGTTCTTCCCAAGCTTTCTGGCATCTAGCCAAAAACGGATGGTGTTCCTCCTGTTGTACTAAAAAACTGTGCTTCCATGCCGACTCCCTGCCTAGGCAAACTCTTTCGTCTCTGTCTTTCCTCTAATGTCTGCCCTTCTTGCTGGAAGTTTGCTCTCATTCAACCTGTCCCAAAGAAGGGTGATTGCTCTCAACCCTCCAACTATCGCCCAATTGCTCACATTTCTTGTATCTCTAAAGTTTTTAAAACTATTCTTACTTCAAAATTTCTTAAGCATTTATCTTCTCATAATCTACTCAGATCGCCAGTATGGCTTCCATAAGGGCCGCTCTACTGGTGATCTTCTTTCCTATCTTACTAACTTTTGGTCATCCTTCTTTCAGGACTTCGGAAAGACTTTTTCTATTGCACTAGACATATCGAAAAGCCTTTGATAATGTCTGGCACAGATCTCTAAGTTCCAAACTACCCTCCTTCACTTTCTATCCCTCCATCTGTGCCTTTATCTCTAATTTCCTTCCAGACTGTTCCATAGCTGTGGTTGTGGACGGCCATTGTTCACTTCCTCAACCTATCAACTACAGTGTTCCTCAGGGTTCTGTACCATCTCCAATTCTCTTTCTAATATTCATTAATGATCTTCTCAACTGCACCTCCAGTTCTATCCATTCATACGCTGATTACTTACCCTACACTATTTAACTAGTTTTTTCAGACTGCCCCAGCATACAACCACTCCAAAACTCACGTAACAGGGCCATGGCACGCCTATATTCTGATCTATCAACCATTTCCAATTGGGGCAGAGAAAATCTTGTTGCTTTCAATGCTTCCAAAACCCAATTTCTCCATTTATCTACCCGTCAAGAATGCCCACTTCAATAATACACAAATCAACCCTTCATCTTCTCTCAGCATTCTCGGTGTCTCTTTTTCTTCTGATCTCTCTTGGAAACACCATATTACCACTCTTGCTAAAACGGCTTCTCAGAAGCTGGGTGTGCTCAACTGCCTCCGGGGGTTCTTTACACCTGCACAGCTTCTTGCTCTGTACAGGGGCACAGTGCGGCCATGTATTGAGTACAGTTCGCATGTGTGGGGAGGATCCTCTCACACAGCACTTCTAAACTTTTGGCCCTGGAACTCACAGATGACCTAGACCAGCGATTCCCAACCTTTTTTCTGTCATTTCCCCCTCCAACCAGTTCAACCATCCAGATTTCCCCCTTCATGTGGACAAGGGAAAGTGTAGTCGAAACACACTGTGACTACACTCTCCCTCTCTCTCTCGGGCATGAGAAAATCCATCTCAGAGATTTTTTTTTTTATTGCTAGTAGTAGTAGTACAGTAGTAGGCAGTGTAATCATGTAATTATTTCCCCCCTGATAGCTTCAAATTTCCCCCCAGGGGGAAATTTCCCCCAGGTTGGGAAATGCTGACCTAGACCAATTTCGAGTACAAGCACAGCAGACGTACCGAGTGGCAAACCCCGACGAACGTGACAAGCTCGTCTGGGGGACCATTGCAGCCTGAGTGCCACCCGTAGTCCGCCTGTACTTCGTGGGTAAGGAACGGAAGACTTTGGAGAAGGACATACAAATCCTCAAGATCTTTCTTAGTAGTTCTGCCCCCCACCCCCACCACTGAAATGACCTACATACACCAGCTCACCTAGGCGCCAGCCTTGAATACCCCCAGCCCGTCCCGGACACCCTGCACCCTGCACCCATGCCCCCACCAATCACCCTCCCTGAATCTCAACCGGCATGGTATGTATGATGCTAGAAGATGTATAACACGGCACTTGCACGTCCGTATCCCAGGGTGGGCGGGTGTGCAGGAATTTTTTAACTCTGGGAGTTAATGAAAAGGGTTTACTGTGTACAGTCACGGCGATAAATGCTGGACCAGGGGATGAACCATTTTCTTCACCACACACATGTTTTTAATGACTACTGTATTTATATTTTCGAAGTATTCCTTAAATTAAAATGAACAAAGGTGGATTATAGGAGTAGCTCAAAGTATTGCTAATATGTTCAGTACGCTAGTGTGCACATGTTTTTTACACATCCCCTGGTCCAGCATTTACCGCCGTGACTGTATTATCAAACCTTATGGGCAAATAAATAAAAAATAACTTAGTATTTGGCATTAAATGGCTAAAAGGTCAGTCAAGATATTATATAGTCATCTACAGTAAATCAAAAGAGCTTTTAGCCTTTTACTGTACCTGGCATTGAATGGCAAAGGATCATCCAAGCTCTTCATGGGCACCTTGAGAGTACCGTGCATCGTGTGAACCATAATCCTCTCGTACAGCCTGTAGATGTTGAGTGCTGCAATACTGTCATCTTGTAGACATATCCAGCCTCCTTCAGTCTTGCCCACAGACCCAAGAAGACTGAAAGGCTTGCTGGAAGTCTCCTGTAAGCGTCTTTTCCTGAGCCTGTCCTTGATGTTGGTGAGGGTGAAGGGAACTTGCTTACAGCGGTTCAGCCACGGTCTTTGGGGTTCAATTGGTTTCTGCACCACAGTCTTGCCACTTTTAACCAGATGAGGAGTCATGGGAGCGACGTACCTGTCAAACAATTGCACTGTGAGACTTGACCAAATATACAGTACTGTATATAGCTAATAGAATTTACTATTATTAAAGAATAAACAGGAATAAATGGAGAATGCTTGTGAATACATAGGTGAACACGTGGTCATTTGGGAGAAGGGGTCAGGCACCAGTTGGACTAGATAATAGTCCGTCAGGCACCTGGCCCGGGGAGCTGGTATACAAGAAGGATGCGTCTGGAAGTGTGGTGGGCTGGCTTGCGGTTTCGGCTCGCTGCATGTCTGCCTGCTGAGACCGGAACCTCTCCGGGTGGTCGGGGGCCGGGGGAGTGCTGGAGGGACCTTGGTGATCCCTGGTCTCTGGGTCTTCTCCTGGGTGACCTAGATGTGTGTAAATTTGTGTTTTGTTTTTGTGTATTCATTGTTTTCTGTTGTGTTGTGTTGTCCCTGTTTGGGCTGTCTCAAGTTGGCAAAAAAACAGGGAATGGGCCTGAGTACTACATGAAAGAATAATCCAATTAACAACACAAGATATGTTCAGATGCTTTTATTTGGACTGGTTCGTAAAACAACTTAACCTACATGATTAACCCAAATTTCCATATAACCATCCTCATTTTGCTATGTTCTATTGTTACTATTACACTTCAAATGACCTCTTTGACTTTTGGTTTTCATTACCTCCCTCCACTTCCTTAATGTCTCTACAGCACCTCCTCTTCAACCAGTTACCTGGAACTTTGCTTTCCTTTACAAGGTGGTGGAGCTGGAATTGACCACTTGCGAGTTTCAGGCTATAAGGAAGTTGGAGCTATAGACATCAATATTTAGCAGAATTACCAGCTATAATATGGTTATAGTGCATTTATAAACCCATACAAATATGTTTATCATACTTTCCATCCATCAGGAACCTACATCATTACTGCATTTCTGTTTTATAGCGGTGTTTATAGCTCGAACTTCCTTATAGCCTGAAACTCGCAAGTGGTCAATTGAAGGTAGAGTAGATGGTGAGGGATCATAGAATTCAACGATACTTCATTGAGTTCCAGTTTGATGCGGTTGTGGGCTTGTTTTTGGTTCTTTTTGTTATTTTTCTGCTATAACCCTTTTTACATGGCGGTTTCTGCTGACGATTTTGTATTCACCATAATAGTTTACCACCACTTGGTAGCAGTTGGGCAAACTTGTGATCGTGAATGGGCCCACGAATCATGGGGCAAGTTAGCCATCACAACCTGAGTATCCACTGTGTAGGGGTTTTGAGGGGGGATGGCATCTTGAATTCTTGATGTAGGTCCTGATTCTAGTGGAGGTGCTTGAGTCTAATCTTGATGTGAAAAAAGTCCATTTCTGGTTCCTGTGATGAATTAGGGGGTGTTGTTAGATACAGGAATGGCAAAAGTAGGGGCGTGACTCCGTAGATTCTCTCGTGAGGTGATATTCCGTCTTGTTTTGGAGTCGAGTTTAAAACCCACTGGATCATATATAATTATGATGGCCAGTCTCTGGTGGTATGCTCATCGAATTTGGTTCGTATTTGTTCTCTTATGGTCTTGTGGGTTCGTTCCCATACGGCGTTGCCTTGGGGCCAATATGGTGACGAGTGGGGCAGCTTATACCCCATAAGTTTTGACAGCTTGCTCCATATTTTACTCGTAAATTCTGAGGCGTTGTCGGAGTGAATTGCTTAGGGGAGTCCCAAGAAGGAGAATACTTCCATCAAGAGGGCATGTGCGACGGTATCTTTATTTAGAAATGTAATTTTTATTATGCTATATTTAACCCTCGGATAACAGCTAGTTTGAACATTCCAACCACCCTGTATCCGGGTGATTTCTTAAAATGTTGTCATTATCCCCGTACTCATAACTTCACAAATAAATTGCCTAAGTTAGGTTAGTTGCATAGCAATATGCAGCACTCACTGTTATCTTGCGAATGGTGAAGACTAGAACACTTTACACCAAAGGGCTGGCTAGTGACTGCCTGACTGACTGACTGACTGACCATTTTTTTGCGGGATAGTATATTTATCAATTTTGTATACAAATTGGACCACTGGAGATGAATTGCCTACTATACCCTAGTTGTCACACAATCATCAAGTATATTAATATATGCAAAATGATAATGCACTAAAATACAAGCAGTAAATATAATTTGAGAAAATGGTTAAGCAGAGCTACTAAAAGCAAAGGTAAGGCAACACTCAAATATAATTAAAAGACAATATTTTACAGTACTTGTCTTAAGGTGGTGTCACATGAGGTCATGTATCCGATCCTTGGCTCAGAGGAACTGTATCAGATTCAAATAATACTATGGAAAGGTACCTACCCGATAGCACTATCGTTTGGGAGTGCTGCATGCATCTCACACCATTGCCAACATCTTGTCAAATTGCAAATTTGTTTGAATAGAATATTTGGAATTTAATTGTAGTTTCTTTATTCATACAGAATTTAGCAGAACGTCCTGAACTTCCCAAATTGACTAATTCCTTGAGTATGACGAGAGTACGTTAATATATGCGCGACTAACCTGATTGGGACCCAAATTCCCCACTCACACAGCGATGCACATCCCATGCGGTGACCTTGCGTTCTCCCACTTCAAAATGTTACTCTGCCAAATTGCTATTTCCACATACTGTAGTAATTTTGATAAGTTCTTTTGCCTTTACACTGCGCTGTCCCTGCCCCGGTCTGCCCACCTTGCAAGCTTTACACTATAAATTCAACCAATGCTGACATTATTTTAAAGTTTGTAGCTTAAAATATGGACCAAACACATAAAAACAAATAAAATACTCAATACTGTACTAAACAATTAGACTATAAAATCATTGCGGATACCAGACTCACATACAGATTATCGGATACGTGACCATGTGACGCCACCTTTGCAAAGCCAATGATATACAGTTATGCCAATATATATAATATCTGGGAAAACTGTGTGGAGTGAGAGGGGTCTCTGAGGCAGCTGATGGTGTGTAATGGAACATATAACTTATTAAAACTTAAAGGGGTATCACACGAGAGCTTTTATTGAAAATTTTGATGGCTGAAAATATTTTTGGCAATCTCACTGGGAAAGAACTTTTGCTTGGGTACCAAAAAAGGCTGAAGATGTATTAATTAAGTTACCAAAATTCTTATAAAAGTTTAATTCATAACCTGCCAGACTACTAATATTGCCAATAAGTTGATGTAAATGCACTTGTGTGATACCGGCTTTACTCCTACGCGAGAGGGTCAATTATCAAGCTAAATATCTTAAAACTAAAGCACTACTGTACAAGAATATTATATTGCCAATAAATAATAACACTTACAAATGAAATACAGTACAGTATTATATAGCGGTCACACAGATTACAGGCTAACTATAATGGAAGTGTATTCAGTTCAGTTCACTGAGGGGACCCACTGATGGCTGCTCTCAGGCAGGATGAAGTGAAGGGGTTTGAGAGAAAAGGATTATGATATGCATATACTGTAGGTGCCTATACATACATACATACATAACATTTTAAGACTGAGTGTTCCACACATCAGTGCAGTTTCAGTCTCTTGTCCTAATGGCGGCGTTCCAGGCAACCCTGTTAAGGGCTGCTTCACTTGTCAAGTTCTTGGATTTGAGATCGGCGCGTATAGTTCGATCCCAGGTCTTCCTCGGTCCACCCCTTGGTGCAGCTCCCTCCACAATCACAGACCTGCATTTTTTCACCCAATTTTGTTCATCCATTCTCTCCACATGTCCATACCATCCCAGTCTACTTGTACACATCACAAACACCCCACACATCATCCTGGGTGGTGACTTCAACGCCAAGACGTCGGCCTGGTTTGTCGACAACCCCGACACAGACAGAGGGCTGGTACTACAAAACCAAACCGATAATCTCATCATCCTTAACGACATCCATCAACATACCCATATTCCTCACCAAGCCCTCTATAACCCATCATCTCCAGACATCACCTTTTGCTCCCCAGAACTCGCCCCCACAACATCCTGGAGGGTGGTCAGAACCTTAGGCTCTGACCACCTCCCGATCATTATCACCACCAAAACCAGACTCACCCTAGCTAGCCACAAACACACATACACCAATTATAAAAGAGCTAACTGGGAAGCATTCACAAATGAGACAGAACAACACTTCACAACTCTAAACAGTACACCCATCACTAAAATCAACAATGCTGTAAACATACTCAATATAACTATCCAAAACACTGACAAGAAACACATTCCAAGAGATAACAGAAAAAGACACAACCCCAACTTCACACCAGAAATTCAAAACCTCATCAGACAACGCGACATACTGAAACACTAAACAGCATCACACTTTCCAACAGCAACACAACACAATCACATGCTGCAATCACAACAACAGACTCTACTCCTTCATGTAAACAACAAGCAAACACTCTCATCAATCACTTTTCACATGTCAGCCACCTAAAACCTCACAAAGACGACCGACGTGTCATCCGACGTAAGAGACAATTCCCCACAGACCCTGACTATACACCCTTCACCAATCACCAGACAAAGCATATCATCAACAATCTCAAGCACTCACCCGCCTGTGGCCTAGACAACATAAGCAACATACACCTCAGACACCTGGGACCACAAGGCATACAAGCACTCACTAACATATCAAACTACAGCTATTCACACAACACAATACCAGACATTTGGAAGCATGGTATCATCATCACATTCCCCAAACCCAACAAAGACCCCACGCTACCCTCCTCGCACTGCCCCATCACACTCCTTTGCTCCCCCTCCAAAGTCATGGAACGCCTAGTATTACAACTAATTACACCTGACCTACCCCTAGCTCCAACACAACATGGTTTTAGGCCACTGCACTCCACAAACACTCTTCTCACAGACCTTACACAAAGAGCTTTCGACGGCATCAACTCAGCTAGACCACCACACAGATCACTATTAGCCACACTCGACATTAGTAAAGCCTTCGATGCCATCCCCCGCCACAACCTAACAAACAAAATCTACAACACAAACATGCACAACAACACAAAAAGGTGGCTGGCCAACTTCCTAGCAGGCAGATGTGCACACGTATCTTTTGCCGGTCAGTCATCTAAAATCAGAAACTTTCCAAACGGAGTCCCACAAGGATCCGTCCTATCGCCCGCACTCTTCAATCTGTACATGCACGATATAACTACACCCAATACGCCCCAAATAAACTTAGCCTCCCATGCAGATGACATAACACTCACATGCACACACCATGACCCAAAAAGAGCAACAGATCTCCTTCAACCCTATCTCAACACACTACATGGCTGGTGCACTACAAACAGACTTAATCTAGCCCCAGCCAAATCCACCGCAACCCTGCTCACAAGTTGGACAGGAGAACACGAATACATCCCTCAACTCACCATAAACAACACACCCCTAACACAGTTGAGTTTTTCAAGTTTGTAAACGGCAAAAGGAAGATAAAAGCCACGATCGTAAAGATTAAAAGTGGAAACAGAATCATAGAAGAGGATACAGAGATTGCGGAAGAACTAAATAGAAATTTTGCATCAGTATTTACAAAAGAAGGAGAATTCATTGCACCAGAAACCAATGAGATAGGTACAGAGGAAATGCCGGAAGTCACATTTAACAGACCAGAGCTCATAGACAAAATGAGTAAGGTGGATCCAAACAAAGCCGCTGGACCGGACGGAGTATCAGGCTGGATTATTAAAGAAAATGCTAAGGAACTGAGTATACCGTTATATGACATAATGACCAAATCATTGGACACAGGGATAGTACCTACAGAATGGAAAAGAGCAAACATTATTCCTATATTTAAGGGAGGAAGCAGAGATAAACCACTGAACTATAGACCTGTATCACTATTGAGCATCCTCATGAAGATTCTGGAAGGATTAATAAGGGACAAATGGGTTAACTACCTGGAATCCAAAAGATTAATTACTGACCGACAATTTGGATTCAGAGGAGGCAGATCATGTGTAAGCAACTTGTTGAGTTTTTACTCTAGAGTAATAGACACAGTGGACAAGAGGGAAGGATGGGTAGACTGTGCCTACCTAGACTTTAAAAAGGCATTTGACAAAGTTCCACACAAGAGATTGCTGTGGAAATTAAAACATGAGGGAAAAGTAGGAGACAAACTGCTGAAATGGATGGAGAGCTACCTTAGTGGAAGACAGATGAGAACAACAGTAAGGGGGAAATCGTCAAACTGGACTCAAATTACGAGTGGGGTACCACAAGGATCTGTCCTAGCCCCAATCATGTTTCTAATATTTGTAAATGACTTACCTGAGGGACTAACAAGCTACATGAGCATGTTTGCGGACGATGCTAAGCTGCTTAAAACGATCAGAACCCAGGAGGATTGCCTTGAGCTCCAAGCAGATTTGCAAAAGATCCATGAATGGAGCATCAAATGGAATATGGAGTTCAATGCAGGGAAATGTAAGACTCTAGAAATGGGTAAAAGCAAGTACAGACCTAGAAAAGATTATAAACTAGGAAATGAAGTGATTCCCAAAGCAGAAAAAGAAAAAGACTTGGGGATAGAATTTAAGGATAACATGTCTCCAGAAAGCCACGTAAATAAGATAGTGAGAGAATCACTAGCACTATTGGCAAATATCAGGATGTCTTTCAATTATCTTAATGAAAACACCATGAAACAAATAATAACGGCAATAATAAGACCCAGGATGGAATATGCATCTGTAGTGTGGTCCCCTCACATGAAGAAACATATCCACAAAATTGAGAGGGTACAGAGAGCAGCTACGAGGATGATCCCAGGTTTGGAAAATTTGGAGTACCAAGAGAGGTTCGAGAGATTGAATCACCTACACTGGAACAGAGAAGGAAACGAGGACAGCAAATTCAGATATACAAATGTGTTAGAGGTATTGACAAAATCGACCAAGAAAACTTCATAGAGAGGGATGGAGGTGAGAGAACAAGAGGTCACAGCTACAAACTAAAAGTGCTTAATAGTAAATCTGATCTGAAAAGTAAAAGATTTCCTACCAACTCGATTAGTGGGTGGAACAAATTGCCAGCCGAAGTAGTGTCTGCACCATCAGTGCATAGTTTCAAAGCACGGTATGACAAACATATCTTAGGAGGCGGGAATTAACGAGCATGCTCACTCCCGCAAATACAACTAGTGTAAGTACAACTAGTGTAAGTACATACACACACACCCAAAATCCTCGGAGTAACATATGATACTCGTATGACATTCAAACAGCACACCACAAACATTAAAAAGAAACTGACACCCAGACTTAACGCCCTCAGGTCAGTTGCTCACACAAAATTTGGACACAACAAAGAAACTACCACCACAGTATATAAACAATACATAAGATCAGTGATGGAATACGCAAGCCCAGCCTGGGCTTCTAACCTAGCTGAAACACATCAACAGACTATTCAAAACAAAGCCCTGAAGATCATTACAGGCTGCACAGCTACTGCACCCACAGATCACCTACATCAATAAACCAAAATCCTCAAAGTCAAAGACCATCTGGACATGAGAGGCACTCAATTCCTGGCAGCAGCCTCCACGAACCAAGACCACCCACTAAACTACATGGCAACACATCCACAGACACCAAGAAATATCAAAACAACACCCAGCACACGGTATCACACACAATTATTGTCCTCTCTCCCTGCCCACCCCGAACCAACTTCCAGAAGCACATCCATACTCATATCTCTCACCGATCCATCCACTCACTCACAGACAACACGCAGCTGCATGCACGACCTCCCGAAATCCATCCTTCTGAATCCTCCCTTCCTCGCGAGGACAGAGTCCACCTGGCCAGGCTGAGATGCGGACACCATCCAGCTCTCCTGAGCTATCAGAAGAGACTGGATGACTCCGTTGTCGACGCCTGCCCGGGATGTAACACAGCACCTCATACCATTAAACACATCATAGAAGACTGCATTTCACACCACCACTTACGCCAACAACACAATCTACACTCAATGAGAGCTCTGTGGGAAAGCCCGATCGTGGCCATGGCCTTTCTCAAGGACTCGGTGCTGTTCGGCCAGGCAGCTTAGGGAACAACAACAACAACTTGTACGCATCACCTCGCTAATACTCTTTATACCTAAACGTCTCCTCAGCTCAACATTTGTTATTCTATCCTGTAGCCTGGCCCCACACATCCATCTCACCATTCTCATCTCATTACGCTCCATTCTGTTGACATCCTCTACTTTAACGGCCCATGTTTCTGAGGCATACGTCATTGCACTTCTAACACATGAGGCATACACCTTTCCCTTCAGGGGGAGAGGCATTCTTTTCATGGTCAGGATTGGCATCAATTCTCTGAACTTCCCCCAGCCACACCTAATTCTAGCAACAGTGGCAGCCTCGGCCCCACCACCGGCAGAGATGGTATCTCCTAGGTAACAAAACTTGTTCACCAGCTCCAAAGACTCATTTCCAAAATTCACAGCCACAGGATCATCACTTAACACAAGCTCGCCTTTGCACACTACGCACTCAAATTTCTCTATTTCTGACTTATCCTTCGGCAGGGGCCTCTTTATTCTACTACAGCTCTTACTCCCATGGTGTACCAAACATCGACAGATGCTACATTGAATTGAGTTAACGCCCACTCCCTTTCCACACACTGCACATGGGTATGCACCGCTCTTTTCCACATTGCCTCGTCTCAATCTACAATGCATAACCTTGGTTTTGTTAATATTGACTCTTAAACCCTTGCTCGCCATGCCCTCTCTCCACTCTCTGAATTTGGCCTCAGCATCCTGCATACTGTCAGCTATTAGGACTAAATCGTCTGCATAAAACAGTTCCAACGGGAGTCCGCCTCTAAAAACTCTAGACAGCGCCTCCAAGAACATAATAAAGACAAAACCAAACCGATAACCTCATCATCCTTAACGACATCCATCAACATACCCATATTCCTCACCAAGCCCTCTATAACCCATCATCTCCAGACATCACCTTTTGCTCCCCAGAACTCGCCCCCACAACATCCTGGAGGGTGGTCAGAACCTTAGGCTCTGACCACCTCCCGATCATTATCACCACCAAAACCAGACTCACCCCAGCTAGCCACAAACACACATACACCAATTATAAAAGAGCTAACTGGGAAGCATTCACAAATGAGACAGAACAACACTTCACAACTCTAAACAATACACCCATCACTAACATCAACAATGCTGTACACATACTCAATACAACTATCCAAAACGCTGACAAGAAACACATTCCAAGAGGTAACAGAAAAAGACACAACCCCAACTTCACACCAGAAATTCAAAACCTCATCAGACAACGCGACATACTGAAACACTCCCCAGCACCCCACACATAAGACATCACACAACAAATTCAAGCACTCAACACCCAAACTAACAACAAAATACAAGAACAACAAAAACTAAATTGGAATAACTTCCTACAAACACTTGATCACAAAACAAACCCCAAAAAACTCTACAAAACACTAAACAGCATCACACTTTCCAACAGCAACACAACACAATCACATGCTGCAATCACAACAACAGACTCTACTCCTTCATGTAAACAACAAGCAAACACTCTCATCAATCACTTTTCACATGTCAGCCACCTAAAACCTCACAAAGACGACCGACGTGTCATCCGACGTAAGAGACAATTCCCCACAGACCCTGACTATACACCCTTCACCAATCACCAGACAAAGCATATCATCAACAATCTCAAGCACTCACCCGCCTGTGGCCTAGACAACATAAGCAACATACACCTCAGACACCTGGGACCACAAGGCATACAAGCACTCACTAACATATCAAACTACAGCTATTCACACAACACAATACCAGACATTTGGAAGCATGGTATCATCATCACATTCCCCAAACCCAACAAAGACCCCACGCTACCCTCCTCGCACCGCCCCATCACACTCCTTTGCTCCCCTCCAAAGTCATGGAACGCCTAGTATTACAACTAATTACACCTGACCTACCCCTAGCTCCAACACAACATGGCTTTAGGCCACTGCACTCCACAAACACTCTTCTCACAGACCTTACCACAAAGAGCTTTCGACGGCATCAATTCAGCTAGACCACCACACAGATCACTATTAGCCACACTCGACATTAGTAAAGCCTTCGATGCCATCCCCCGCCACAACCTAACAAACAAAATCTACAACACAAACATGCACAACAACACAAAACGGTGGCTGGCCAACTTCCTAGCAGGCAGATGTGCACACGTATCTTTTGCCGGTCAGTCATCTAAAGTCAGAAACTTTCCAAACGGAGTCCCACAAGGATCCGTCCTATCGCCCGCACTCTTCAATCTGTACATGCACGATATAACTACACCCAATACGCCCCAAATAAACTTAGCCTCCTATGCAGATGACATAACACTCACATGCACACACCATGACCCAAAAAGAGCAACAGATCTCCTTCAACCCTATCTCAACACACTACATGGCTGGTGCACTACAAACAGACTTAATCTAGCCCCAGCCAAATACACCGCAACCCTGCTCACAAGTTGGACAGGAGAACACGAATACATCCCTCAACTCACCATAAACAACACACCCCTAACACATACACACACACCCAAAATCCTAGGAGTAACATATGATACTCATATGACATTCAAACAGCACACCACAAACATTAAAAAGAAACTGACACCCAGACTTAACGCCCTCAGGTCACTTGCTCACACAAAATTTGGACACAACAAAGAAACTACCACCACAGTATATAAACAATACATAAGATCAGTGATGGAATACGCAAGCCCAGCCTGGGCTTCTAACCTAGCTGAAACACATCATAAGACCTTACAGACTATTCAAACAAAGCCCTGAAGATCATTACAGGCTGCACAGCTACTGCACCCACAGATCACCTACATCAAGAAACCAAAATCCTCAAAGTCAAAGACCATCTGGACATGAGAGGCACTCAATTCCTGGCAGCAGCCTCCACGAACCAAGACCACCCACTAAACTACATGGCAACACACCCACAGACACCAAGAAATATCAAAACAACACCCAGCACACGGTATCACACACAACTATTGTCCTCTCTCCCTCCCTGCCCACCCCGAACCAACTTCCAGAAGCACATCCATACTCATATCTCTCACCGATCCATCCACTCACTCACAGACAACACGCAGCTGCATGCACGACCTCCCGAAATCCATCCTTCCGAATCCTCCCTTCCTCGCGAGGACAGAGTCCACCTGGCCAGGCTGAGATGCGGACACCATCCAGCTCTCCTGAGCTATCAGAAGAGACTGGATGACTCCGTTGTCGACGCCTGCCCGGGATGTAACACAGCACCCCATACCATTAAACACATCATAGAAGACTGCATTTCACACAACCACTTACGCCAACAACACAATCTACACTCAATGAGAGCTCTGTGGGAAAGCCCGATCGTGGCCATGGCCTTTCTCAGGGACTCGGGGCTGTTCGGCCAGGCAGCTTAGGGAACAACAACAACAACATAATAAAGAGGAGGGGGCTTAACACTGAACCCTGATGGACT
Organism: Paralithodes platypus; assembly: GCA_032716605.1. Classification (NCBI taxonomy): domain Eukaryota; kingdom Metazoa; phylum Arthropoda; class Malacostraca; order Decapoda; family Lithodidae; genus Paralithodes; species Paralithodes platypus. The sequence goes on from CM064519.1 coordinate 28,476,433, forward strand.
CCAACACGGACTGCGAACTCATCATCCAGTACACCCTTCACCCTCACCGAACTTCGCGAATCCTCATTCATCTTCATTATCACACGCACCAGCCACTCTTCCACACCAAGTTTCCTCATAGCCCACTGCACAACATCTCTAGGTATCTATCAAAGACCTTCTCCAGGTCCACAAACACATAGCAAAGATCCCTGCCTTTTAGTAAGTATCTTTCCTGTATCTGCCTGACTATGAAGATAGCATCGATTGTACCACGTCCTGGCATAAAACCAAACTGCATATCATCAATAGAGATGCTTTGCCTGATCAAACCCTTAAGGACTCTCTCACAGACCTTCATGATTTGGTCAAGCATTTTCAGGCCCCTATAATTTCCTCTATCTAGCGCATCCCCTTTTCCTTTGTATATATTTACTATTACACTTTTGAGCCAATCCTCTGGGATTTTCTCATCTTTAATAATGGTGTTTATCAACTCAGTGACTAAGTTTACACCAATCTCCCCTGAGGCTTTTATCATCTCAGCGACAATGTCGGAGCAACCTGGAGCTTTACCGTCCTTCATTTTATTGATTGCGTCGCTCACTACAGCTGGTGCTATCAAAGGAGGGGGCCCAGATATTGGTTTTTCGATACTAAGCTGTTCCTTATCCCATTCAAACTCTACATTTAGCAATCGTTCATAGTGTACCTTCCATGCTTCTCTGATTTCATTTTCTGCATACACAATCTTCCCATTATCATCTCTAACACACTGTTCACCTATAATATCCCTACTGTCATTTTTAACTCGCCTAGCTAGGTTGAAGATCCCATTGGGATTGTCAGTGTTACACACTTGTTCGAGGACCAGGTCCTTAATGCGATTTTTAGCATTGTAAATAACTCTTTTGGCAGTTCGTTTAGCTGCCTGGTATTCCTCCCTGCTGCCTCCTTTCTTCCATGCTTTGAAGCATCTCCTTTTCTCTTTCACAGCATGTTCTACCTCATCGTTCCACCACCAAGAGGTCTTATTCCTGGGGTGACCCTTTGTTTTCCCACAGACTTTGTCAGTGGCAGCGATTAGGCTATGCTTAAGAAAGTTCCATTGGCTATTTACATCGTTAGGCCTAGCTTCCTTATTTCTATTAATTTCCTCCAGTTCATTATGAAATCTATCCCTAACTTCCTTGTCCTTCAGCAGCCACACTTTCCTTTTGGGTATGTAAACCTTCTTGCGCTTAGGATCTCTGTATAAGCTCATGTCGCACACAAGTAGCTTATGCTGGGGGATACATTCTTCGTTCGGGATGACCTTTACATCTCGAACTAGTTTCCAGTCTTTCCTGTTAACCAAGAAGTAATCTATCTGGCTACTGGAGACCCCAGAGTTATATGTGATCAGGTGGCTCTGTCTTTTCTTGAACTTTGTGTTACACACAACCATGTTGAGTGCAACGCAGGACTCCAATATATATTCGCCTTCTAGATTTCTCCTTCCGTAACCATTTCCTCCATGTACCCCCTCGAATCCATCTGCAGATGCTCCCACATGACCATTGAGGTCCCCCCCCACGATAGTTATTTCGTTCTTCGAGAGGCCTGAAATGACACTGACGGTGTCATTCCAGAAGTCCTCTTTTATCTCTTTCTGTAAACCAGCCTGTGGGGCATATGCAGATATCACATTCAGAATTCTTTCACCAACTTTCAACTTCAAAACAATCAGCCTTTCACTAACTCTCGTAATCTGAAGCACACTTGCCGCCAGCTCTTCAGCCACCAGAATACCCACTCCTCCTTTCGCTTTATCAGTCTCCACACCCATCCAGTATATCCTATATCTTTTCCTCCTTCCGACAATCCACTGTACCCCATGCCTCTTCCAGAGTGTTTCCTGGGTACAGCAGACGTCCACTCGCCTCCTCTCACACATCTCAGCCACTTCATTCGCACGCAGATTCAAACTACCAACATTCACACTAGCAAGTCTGAGTTTGTGGGGGGCATTTGTCATTGTCCTGTGCGGTTTTGTTTCATCGGACTTACGTTTATTTTCTTTGATTTTAGTCATAGTTAGGTAGGTTTGGCTGGCAGATGGGCATCACCCCCCCCAGAACTCCGGCTCCAGTCTACCCCGGGACCATTCCCAGCACCATCCCCCAAGTGATTACAAGGGGATAGGATCCAGTGGCCTCGGTACGCCCCACCAGAACCAGCCGCAGGGACGCACCCCGTGCGCGTACACGGCACTACGACTGGCCTGATATTTTTCGCCAAATGACAGGGCAACCTCCTGGAGTGCTACCAAAAGGTATGGCTTTACATTACATTAATGAAGTCAACGCACCAGGCGACAAAGGCCATATGGCACGAAATATTGAAAGACGGGAAGGAAGTTAACTAAATAACATCGAGAACTCGAACATGATGAAGGAAGGACATAATACGGGAGATAGAAAACGAGGGAGATTCAGAAAGAAAATCTGCAAGACATGGCGGCCGGCGGAGGAAAGCCAGAAAAGGGAAGAAACGCGTGCGGGCAGCGGAAAATAAGGGGCAATCGAGGAAAAGATGGGAGACAGAAAGCTGAACGGTACAGCGCGAGCAAAGAGTCGGAGGAGAACGGGACATTAAAAACGCATGGGTAAGTCTGGTGTGGCCAATGCGGAGACGGGCCAAAGCCGTCTCCCATCGGCGATTACGGTGGGAGGGATCAGACCACCCAGAAACGGACGGTTTGACAGAACGAAGTTTATTAACGGAGATAGTGGACCACTGAGTCTGCCACCTCGACCAAAGAAACCTGGACAAGGCAGGGAAGAAATCAGAGGCCGGGACAGCAAGCGAGGAGCGGGTACCCCGCACGGCAGCAGAACGAGCAAGGCAATCAACCCGCTCATTACCGCAAACGCCAACGTGACTGGGAACCCAGCAAAAACGTACAAGCTTTTTGCGGACGGAAAGGCGGAAAAGCCATTCCTGAATGGAAAGAACTAAAGGGTGTAGAGCAGGGGAGGACTGTAAGATAAGTAGAGCACTGAGAGAATCAGAGAACAAAGTAAAGGACGAGGAGGGGAAGGAACACATAAAACGGAGGGCAATAAAAATAGCATAAAGTTCAGCAGTTAAAATACTGGCAACGGGAGGTAAAGAATATTGATACGAGCAAGTGGGAAAAAGGACGGCAAACCCCACGCCTACCGACGTCTTGGAGACATCAGTAAACACAGGAGTGGTTGTAGCGTGAAGAGAGAGGTGATCTAAGAAACGAGACCGAAGAACGAGGGGAGAAGTAGAGGACTTGGAACAAGGGAGGATGGAAGGGCAAACCGAAGGACGAGGGAAAAGCCAGGGGGGAAAAGAGCAAAAGCGGAAAGGGAGGACGTTAGAAACAGGGAAAGAGCACGATGCGAGCAGCGAGAGCATGCGGACAGAAAACGGAGAACCAAGACGGGGGTGAGACGAAAAAGTAGCAACGACCGAAGGGGGAAGGGAAAGATGTGAAGATGGGAATTGTTGAAGGCGAGCGTAAGAACGAAGGGACAGGAGAGCCCGACGGCGATAAAGAGAAGGGAAACCAGACTCAGCATAGAGGCTTTCAACAGGAGAGGAACGAAAAGCACCAAGGGCAAGACGAAGACCAGAGTGATGAACAGAATCAAGAGCATGGAGAACAGAATCAGAGGCTGAAGAGTAAACTTGACAGCCATAATCCAACTTAGAGAGGACAAGAACCGTATGAAGCCGAAGAAGAAGAAGCGCTCGATCAGCACCCCAAGTGAGGTGGGACAAGGACTGAAGAAGGCGGAGGCGGAGTAAGGCAGCAACCTTGAGAGAAGAAACATGAGCGGACCAATTAAGACGAGAATCAAAAGTAAGACCCAAAAAAGTAGTAGAGGAACGATAAGGGAGGGCAGTACCATAAAGAGTAAGAGGAGGATGAGGAATAGAATGGCAACGAGTAAAGGACATCGCGCAGGATTTGGAGGTGGAAAAACGGAACCCGTGGCGGGTTGCCCATGAAGAAACAGCCAGAATAGCGGATTGGATAAGAAGACGTAAAGCAGCAATATCTGAGTCGGCTGCGTAAATCGCAAAGTCATCGACATACAAGGAAGACCGAACCCCGACAGGAAGAGAAGACACGATACCGTTAATAGCAATGAGAAAAAGGACGGTACTCAGGACACAACCCTGAGGGACACCTTCCAACTGAGGGTAAAGACGAGATAAGTGGGAAGCGACTCTGACACGAAAGGACCGAGAAGAAAGAAAATTCTGAATAAAGACTCCTAGATTACTGTAAATGCCACAAGAACGGAGCTGACGCAAAATGTGGTACTTCCAGGTAGAATCATAGGCTTTTTCGAGATCGAAAAAAACAGTAATAACAGTTTGACGACGAGCAAAAGCTGTCCTGATATAAGATTCCAAGCGAATGAGGGGGTCAAGCGTACTACGAGCACGTCTGAACCCGAACTGGGAAGAAGACAACAAATGGCGCGACTCAAGAATCCACATGAGACGAGCGTTAATCATACGTTCAAAGAGTTTACACAGGCAACTGGTAAGGACAATAGGGCGATAGTCCTGTGGGGAGAACCCAGACTTGCCAGGTTTAAGAAAAGGTATGGTCAGGGCAGTACTCCAAGAGGGAGGGAAAACACCAGAAGACCAAATCTTGTTATAGAGAGCTAACAAGAAGACCAGAGCTTGCGAGGAAAGATGTTTGAGCATGAGATAATGGATACCATCAGGACCCTCAGAAGTGTTCTTACAGGCACGGAGAGCGGTGCGTAACTCAGTTGAGGAAAAAGGAGCATTATAGGATTCGTCAGAGGAAAGACTAAAAGTAATTGGAGTACTTTCCGCAACGACTTTAACCCCTCCAACCCGGTTGGGCTCTTGAACGCCCATAACAACCTCGGCCCGCGCAACCCGGAAGGGCTCTTGAACGCCCATTGCTTGCATGCGTGCTTTCGAATGCCGCGCGTACATTTTCGGTATCGTGGGACGGTAGGTGGCGCCACCAGGCGTAAACTCCGCCACAGCAACAGTATTTACCCCGACGCCATCATGGACAGTACGCCAAATAGTGATTCCGCTGTGTCCGATACCGAGCTTCCTACGACGCCCTTGCTTGTTCGTCGCGCCTTACCCCGACGCCATCGCCTAAATGTGTTATCTCCCGGAGGTATTGAGACGACATTGAGACTTTATGAGCGAGCTGATGCCAAGCATAATGTTGATGATGAAGTCAGTGACGACTCCAGTAATTATAAGTCGAGTGATTATGGCCATGAGAGTGATAAAGAAGAGCAATTCCTGGGATTTGCGAGAGAACATGACAGTGATGAGAGTGATGAAGGTGATGTACCAGTTGTTGAGGAAGCTGGTTTACCTAAAGACAGTGAACTTGAGAGAGTGAGCGAGTGGGAGAGTTCAAGGTCACTCACCAAATTTCGCTTAAGTGACACGACGCCAAGCCCTTCCCTGGTAAATCGCCTTTCAAGCTACATTTGTATAAGCAGAAAATACTTGAGAAGGCGGCCGCGGCAGCTAGGGAACAAGCAAAACTACTTGGTGAGGATGAGGCTGTGAGTGAGGGTCAGCGTGGTGACCCTTCTCGTCCGCCATTGTCTCCCTTATCTACCCACGCCACCCAAGATGACCCGGATGCCCCGCATTCTTCCCCACCACCCCCACCATTGCCAAGGGTTGAGGACCCCACACTTTCGGCCTATTTGCCTCCTAGTTCCCCCGACAGGAGACATACTGCTGCCGAAAAGGGGAAAGGTAGGAAATATACCAAGAAAATTAAGAAAAGTAAGAGAGTTTTGTTCGAGGCTCCCGCGGCGTCCACCCCGGCCGGCCCCAGCCATACGTCCCCGCAACTTTCCCCACGGTCCTCCCCACCTCTCCCGCCTTCAACATGTCTTCCTGAAGAAGTCTTTGAGCTCGCATCACCAATACCTGGCCCTAGTGACAGTGAAACATTGCTTTCTGTCACTCGTCGCAGGCCAAGGAGCCCGGGACCTCGGGGGGACACAGCCTCACCTGCCACTCCTTCCCCACCTCGCCCACCCGCACGCCGCCCACGCATCACTGGTTCCCCGCCAGATTATGTGGGGGCCACTGATGATGAAGGGCACCTCTCTCAAGACTCTGGCCATGATTACATAGGTCCACCGTCAGGGCAAGATGACCACTCTGACGATGACTATATGGACATCGACGACCCTCGACCCATCCGCTTGGCCCGGCGTCGTGCTGCCCGTCGTGCTGCCCACCGCCCTGGCCGCCGCCCTCGCCGCCCTAGGGCGCGCGCCTCCCAAGTTGGCCGTGGGCGTGCTGGGCCACCAGCTGGAGCTCCTCGTCAGCGTAGACAAGACCCATTCTACGTTTTTCAGTGGCAAGACGTAGTTGATGAGGATGCATACAACCCTGATGTGCCAGCTTTTGATGAGGTACTGGAGGGTTCAGGCGTTACCCCCAATTTTCCTGCAGGCCCCAATGCTCCACCACACGAACTGTTTGAGGCCTTCTTTGATGAGGAGGTGGTAGGCTATGTTGTCAAAGAGACAAATAAGCAGCACCAATTCCAGGTCCACTTTTTGGGAAAGGTGACCAAGGGCCACATGAGGCAGTGGACCCCAGTGACTCATAAAGAGTTCATGGTGTTCCTGGCACTCACCATGCTAATGCCTCATGTCAAGAAGCATAGGTTGCCTGACTATTGGATCACCAATGATCTGATATCCACCCCTGCCTTCGGGAAATATATGTCTCGCGACCGGTACCTTGATATCCTCGCAGCGCTCCATCTTGTCACCAACCTTGACGTCCACCTCCCAGACAAGCTGTGGAAGATTAGGACGTTGTATGAGATGATGCGAGAACGCTTCACCTCCTACTTCAAGCCCTTCCGCAAGGTCGTCATTGACGAGTCTCTTGTGCTGTTCCGGGGAAAACTCAGCTTCCGGCAGTACATCCCCTCAAAAAGACATCGCTTTGGCATAAAATTCTTTGTGCTGTGCGACTGCCAAACTGGCTATGTCCTGGACTTCCTGGTCTACAGCGGGAAGGAAGGGGACTTGCTTGTGGACCCCCTCATTGGCTTTGGCGGAGCAGTGGTGCAAGCCATGATGGACCGCTACTTTCATAAGAATCACGTCCTCTACACGGACAATTATTACACGTCCCCCACTCTCTCACAGTACCTGCATGAGCGCAAGACGGGGACTGTAGGCACAGTACGAGGGAAAAGGAAGGGCATGCCACCTTTCCCTCCAAAGACCAAAAAAGGTGATGTGTTCAAGAAGAAGTCGGGGCCCATTCTGGCTATCCACTGGCACGACCAGCGGAAGGTCAACCTCCTGACCACCATCCACAAGGGGGAAATGGTGGAGACTGGCAAGGTGGATCGCCGCACCCAGGCCAGGGTGACCAAGCCCGATGCTGTCCTGGACTACAACATCAACATGAGGCTGGTGGACAAGTCCGACATGCAGATAGGCTTCATTGACTGCCTGCGTACCTCGTGCAGATGGTACAAAAAGTTCTTTCTGCATATGGTGGACATGTCAGTTCTGAATGCCTACAACATATACAAGCTTCGGAATGTGAACACACCCATGAAGTTCAATAGCCTGCGGAGGTTCCAAAAGCAGGTGTTGACGGAGCTCCTGGAGAAGTATGCTATGCCACAGAGGGCAGTGGCACATCCTGGGCCCGCCGTTATTGACCGCTTGCAGTCTGCTCAATACTTGACTAGGCACAGGCTTGGTTCCCTGCCTCAGAATGAATCCGGAAGAACACAGCAGAAGCGGTGCCATGTCTGCTACAACAGCAGGGTGAAGCCGAGGTCAGGTAAAAAGTCAACCCTGGAGTGTGTGGAGTGCAAGGTGGCACTCTGTGCTGTAGATTGCTTCTTTGATTACCACTCCAAGCTAGAGTTCTAATAATCATACTGAAATTGCCAAATAAAATGACAATATGTACACTATAATTATATATAGGCAAAAAGTGGAAGAAAACCAATGTATTGTAATACAAAAGTCATGTATTATGAGAACATTGATACAAATACAATTACACCATAATAATATGTGAAAGTGACACATATGTATATACCAAGTGACATTCATATGATTAGAACCTATAGAAATATATAAATCAGTGAAAAAAGACACAATAAATTGTATATAAATCGTTTACAAATCATATAACTAAGTGAAAGTGACACAAGACCTAATATTTGATGGCTAAAGTATAATAAACACCTGTGATAACGAATAATCAGTGCCTAATACAACAATAACCTACCTCAATTACTAATAAAATGTACGGTATCGAGTGAAAATGAGCATTATCAGTGACAGTGACACTCTCTAAAGCATATTTGTCAAAGTGAAAGTGACACAAGACCTAATATTTGATGGCCAAAGTATAATAAACACCTGTGATAACGAATAATCAGTGCCTAATACAACAATAACCTACCTCAATTACAGGAGAGGCACTCAATTCCTGGCAGCAGCCTCCACGAACCAAGACCACCCACTAAACTACATGGCAACACACCCACAGACACCAAGAAATATCAAAACAACACCCAGCACACGGTATCACACACAGTTATTGTCCTCTCTCCCTCCCTGCCCACCCCGAACCAACTTCCAGAAGCACATCCATACTCATATCTCTCGCCAATCCATCCACTCACTCACAGACAACACGCAGCTGCATGCACGACCTCCCGAAATCCATCCTTCCGAATCCTCCCTCCCTCGCGAGGACAGAGTCCACCTGGCCAGGCTGAGATGCGGACACCATCCAGCTCTCCTGAGCTATCAGAAGAGACTGGATGACTCCGTTGTCGACGCCTGCCCGGGATGTAACACAGCACCCCATACCATTAAACACATCATAGAAGACTGCATTTCACACAACCACTTACGCCAACAACACAACCTACACTCAATGAGAGCTCTGTGGGAAAGCCCGATCGTGGCCATGGCCTTCCTCAGGGACTCGGGGCTGTTCGGCCAGGCAGCTTAGGGAACAACAACAACAACAACCTCAATTACTAATAAAATTTACGGTATCGAGTGAAAATGAGCATTATCAGTGACACTCTCTAAAGCATATTTGTCAAAGTGAAAGTGACACAAGACCTAATATTTGATGGCCAAAGTATAATAAACACCTGTGATAACGAATAATCAGTGCCTAATACAACAATAACCTACCTCAATTACTAATAAAATGTACGGTATCGAGTGAAAATGAGCATTATCAGTGACAGTGACACTCTAATAAACATATTTTATATAATTGGCCTCAAAATAACTAGAAAATATCAAATAAACATCACATTCTCAATATCAAACACTAAAATCGTCTAAGGGAGATAAATACTTTGGCGCGGCGAGCGGCTAGGTGCGTCGTAGCCATGGCCGAGGCGACGCGTCCGAACGCGGGAAGAATTTGCCGCCGAAAAGCACTCGTCTTCCCGCGCTCACCATTATGCAACCAGAGGGGCTAGAGACCTCTACTCAACGCCATTCGACAGAGGAAGGTTTGTGGAACATTATTCTTTTTTATTCACAACATTACATGACATATTCATTGACTTACAGAGTAGTTAACATAGGCCAAAGATCGTCAAAACACCCGGTACCGGAGCACAGTCGCAAGCTATAGCCCCCGGGGCTGGAGGGTTAAGCGAGTGAAACTCAGCAGAGGTGAGAACCACTGCTAACTGAGCTAAAGTACGAGCCCAATCGATTAGCAATTGTTTCGGAGTCTGCCACAGAAACACCATCAATGCGGAGGACTGGAGCACGGAAGGGAAGATGTTTACCAGAGATCTTACGAATAAGTTTCCAAACCGAAGCGACAGGAGTGCGAGACGTAATAGAAGAAACGTAGGACTCCCAACTCCGGCGTTTAGCGGCTTTGGTAGTACGACGGAAAAGAGCAGATGCACGGCGAGAGAAAAAATGACTCCTGAGAAGCAGGGGTGAGACGCTTACGGCGAAAACTTTTCCAAGCTGCCCGTTTAACCCGGAGGGCCCTGGAACACTCAGGAGACCACCAAGGGACGCATATAGACGAGAAAGGGCGAGACGTCAGGGGAATGGACGTCAAAGCAGCACCGAAAACCAGATCCAGAAAAAACGAGAGCATGACACGGACCGATGAGAAAGGAGGAGGAAGCAAAGAAGGAACAGTAAGGGAAGCGAAAGAAGACCAGTCCGCCCGCTGGAAGCACCAACGAGGGGAGTTAGGAGTAGGAGAGTAGGTAGTCAGAGAAAGGAGAATGGGAAAATGGTCGGAATTGTGAGAATTCTCGAGAACTGACCAATGAAAATCAAGGGAAACTGAAGGGGAACACAGGGAAAGATCGATACAGGAAAACGTACGAGTCCGAGCATCAAAATGAGTAGGAGCACCAGAATTAAGGATAAAAAGATTACGGTCCGAGAGAAAAGGTTCAAGCCGACGACCCCGGGGTGAAATAACATTGTCACCACACAAGGTGTGCCGACCATTAAAATCACCAAGGACTAAGAATGGAGTGGGCAACTTAGATAAAATCTCGGAGAATTCGGTAAAATCGATGGGAAGAGAAGGTGACAAATACACAGAAACCACTGTTAACCAGCGGTCAAGATAGACTCTAGCAAAGGTGCAAGGGAAATGAGTAGAAAAGGACAGCTCTTCAAAAGGGACAGAACGATGAATAAGAAGACAAGTATCATGGAGAGAGTGGGGAGAACTATAAAAAGAGTAATGAGGAAAGGGAACAGGAGAGAAAAGACGAGTCTCCTGAAGACAAACGACCTTAGGGGAGTGAAGAGAAAGAAGAAAACGTAAGTCAATCCTTTGAGCATTAAGACTACGAAGATTCCACTGCAAAATGGACATAATAAAAGAAAAAGAAAAAAGAAACTAAGAGGAGACTAAAGGACGAAAAAATAACGAAAACAGACAAAAGAAAACTATAAAAGGAGGCAAAAGCCACCAAAAATAAGAACGCACAGAAAAAGAGGAAGGACACACATAGAAGGAAAGAAATATACACAAATAATAATAAAGGTAAAACACACACTTATGTACAACTAAGAAAAGGTGAATGAGGATAACGTGGAGAATTAAAAGGAGGCAAAAGCCAACAAAAAAAGAAAGGGAAGAATACACACTTATGCACAACAATGAAGAGTCGGATGGGCGAACGGGGAGACAGATAAATACAAATAATGATAAAGGGAAAAAATACACACTTATGTACAACAATGAAGAGGTGGATGGGTTAACGGGGAGACAGAAGAGAAGGAGGCAGAGGGGAGGACCGAAAACCGGGGGGCATAGGGAGGCTTGACAGCGAAAGAGAAGAAGAAAGAGGAGGGCCAGAGTGAGAGGAGGGAAGGGCAGAGGATGAAAGAGAGACAGAAGGAAGAGAAGAAGGTTGGGAAGGGGTAGAGACGGAAGAGGGGGGGACAGGGGAAGGAGGAGGCGGTTGAGGGGTAAGGGGCAGTGTAGAGGGGACGGGATGAATGTCAGCTGAAACGGTAAGAGGCGGGGGACGAGAAGAATCGAGAAAGGCTCGGATCTTGGGAATGGACTCAAAGGACATGTTTAAGTCAGAGGGAGGGCGAAGGCAGGAAGAAGAAGAAAGAGATGGAGAGGAGGAGGAAGGAGGGGTGGAGGAAGGAGGCAACCTCTTTTTCTTCTTCTCACTGGGACTCGGACTCCGGACATTACGGTGGAAGTCCCTGCGTTTAGAAGAGGAGTGGGGAGAGGGAGAACGGGAGGGACGGGAAGGAATTTTGGAAATCCGTTTGGGAGAGACAGGAGACCGGAAGGAAAGGGAACCACGAGACGAGGGAGGAGGAGAACGAGAGGAAGGCTTGGGATGGGACCGCTGGCGGGTGGGGCGTTGAGCCAAACCAGAAGAAGAGGGGCGAGGGCGAGGAGAGGAAGTGGAAGGAGAGGAAACGGAAGTAGGAGTAGAAGAGTCAAGCACAGAGAAAGAGTTAGACAAAGGGATAGAAGACGAAGAGACAGTAATAGGAGGAGCGGAGACAGAAGAAACCGAAGGCGTAGAAGTAAGGGAAGAAGGGACAGAGAGCGGAACAGAGGAAGTAGAGGAAGAGGAGGACGAGGACAAGGGAAGCGGAACGGAGGGAGTGGAAGAAGAGACGGGAGGGTGAGAGATAAGTGCAGAAATCGGACGAGGTGAGAAGCCCAGGCGAAGAGCTTCCTTACGGGCAGCAGAGTGAGTAAGGCCTTGTTTCGCTTTAAGAATTGTAACTTCAGATTCAAATTTGTAAACGGGGCAATCATGGGAATAGGCAGGATGGGAGGCTTTACAGTTGAGGCAGCAGGGGGTCGTAGACGGGCATTCATCAGCAATATGGCCAGGTTGCGCACAGTACGGGCATGTAGGATAGTCGGGGTTGAGAGAGCGACAGTATTTCACGGGATGGCCAAAACGCCAGCAACCCCTGCACTGCTGAGGGCGGGGAAGTGATTCTAAGACGTCGATGCGAGTACCACCGACAATAACGTGAGAAGGGAGAATATTACCATCGAACGTTATTTTAGCGATATTAGAGGGATAGCGGCGATTGTGGCGAGGTTGGATGGTGTAACAGACAATATTAATTACAACATGGTCTTGAGCAACAACGGCCTTCCCAATAAGGTCGGCACAATCTTTGAAGTCCCGATCACCGAGTTGGATATAAGAAGGGATCAGGACAGTACCTGTGCACGAGTTCATTCTTTGGTCTTTAAAAGCAGGGATGGGAGTACCGTTGGGATCTGCAAAGGCCGCCATAGCAGCAGCCTGACTCTCGTTTTGCACTGTAACTAGACGGGAATTATCATGACGAGAGTGGAAAGTGACATCCTTGCCCACCCTCTGAAGGAGACTGAGGTGGAACAGAAGGTCATCTCCGGCAAGAGGGGCTGAGGCGGGGATAGAAAAGAATTTAACAAAATCGGCAGGGGCAAAGAGATCGGAGAGAGGAAGAATAGAAGAACGAGGGCGAGCAGAAGAAGAAACTGAAGTAGATGGAACCGAAGGCGAAGGAACTGAAGAAGAAGAAAAAGAAGGAGAATATGGTTCGAAAGTGACGATGTGAGATGAGGAAGCAATGGAGGAAGGAAGAGTGGCAGATGCAGTAGAAGGGATAGCAAACGACGGAAGAGAAGAGGGCTGAACTGGCGGAGCGGGGAGGGATATGGAAAAGGAAGCTGTAGAAGAAAGAGCAGGCTGAACTAATGAAGAATCGGAAAGAGAGGCGACACACTCCACGTCTACCAAAGTCGAAGCCGAGGAAGGCGCCGGAGAGCGGTCAATGAGGAGAGAGTCAGAGGTTTGAGCTGGTACGGTACTAGTAGGTACGGATGCGTCTAGGGCGGAAGCCCCAGAGAGTTGAGAAAGGTCAGGTGGAGAGTCCGTGAGATCGCGTGGGACGGGGACAGGGTGCGCCTTAGCTTGGTCCGGGGTAGTGGGGTTGTATGGACGGACCATGATGACCCAAGTTGTTTTTACTATTCTAATTTCGGTTTGTCGGAAAACGAAAAAGGAAAGAAAAACTAACCAAGGGGAAGAAAAAGAAAGAAAAAGAAAAGAAAAATCAGAAACAAAGCAAAAATAAAGAGCATACCATAAGAGCTAACAGAGCCCCCCGTCGCGAGGCAGGAAGCTCCGACCCCCACACCGACGGCACAAACAGGGGCAGGTCCTAGGGGGTTCATCCCCATACCCTACCCCCCTAGACAAGGGGGGATAGCACCACTACGTACAGAGAGGCCTAGCTTAGGCAAAACCGCTATACTGCGACTAAGGGCAAAATGAATTGCAAACATCCCCAATCTGTACGTAATGGAGGGCAGCCGGAGAGAAGCCAGGAAGGTAGACCGGACCCCCGAAAACCGAGACCGGGCCTCACTGATGGGCGGTCCATGGAGCGACAGCACGGGCGACCGCGCCGCCGCCCCCGGTACCAACCCCCACGTGCAGTGAGCTAGCTGCCACTGCCCCTGTAAACGGGTAGGAGTCAGAACTCCCCACTCAGCGAGGGAAGGCGTCTAGAGCCTAGCCGGCACAATTTAGTGAAAAAGGAGGAGGAAACCCTCCGCAAAGCGAGGTCAAAATCGGGAACCAGAAAAACGCCGTCACCGGAAGGTTCCGCTTATCCCAAAGACGACGGGGGGGTACTTCGTCCACGACGCCGCTGTAATCCCTGCTCCGAAGAGTGGATGACAGCGACCCCGCTTCGAGCCCCGCCACCACGACAAGGTGGCTCCCCAATGGCGGGGGGTATGGCTTTAGCTTGTTTACACTAGTTTAATTATTGATTATTGATTATGGATTATTATTGAATATATTGAATATTGATTTATTTCACCATTGTAACCATTCTTTTGTCACTGAACAGTATTTTCATGCATCAAATCAGACTGATGTTGGAAGTACGAGTCAGCTGTCTGACTGACTGTGTGTGTGTTGTGTGGACCAACCTCCATGATAACAAAACTTTCTCTTGCATGTTTTAAGTGTTTTTTATTGATGCAGTTTTTAATGCTGTAGGCTACACTTCCTTGATTGACAGGCCCTTGTTACAGTGACTTTACTGGATATTTATTACAAATCCCTAGACCAGAGTGTCCAAACTCTTGACGTCTACCAATGGCATGAGGTGGGATTGAACTATCGACCCTTCAATTTGCAGTCAGGCGGGCTACCGAACATACTAAAGCCCACGGCGGAATGGTTTTAAGCCATGTAATAGCCATTTGTCTTCCAACAGACCATCCGGGTTGCATGGTGCGATCTTGAAATGGCCTTCCTGACGGCCATCCGGGCTCTGAGGGTAAAATCTCTCATCTAAGCTTCTGTACTAATAAGAAACACACATGAACTTGGTTTAGCATCTAAGAAATTGGACTTCAGAGTGCTTAGCATAGCAATCAATATTGCAGATGGCAAAGTGCAACCAAAATAGATATCTCCTTTACCTGTCTAGAGATCCTTTTGTCATCTGACCTTTGGAGTATGACAACTTGACGCTGGTGTTCAGACCTCGGCTCTCTTGTAACTTTCTGATAATAATGAGAAAACGGTGTTAATATACCAGTACTTTCTTACAAAAGTAAAATTACAGTATGATGAATGCTATACAGTGCTCCCTTCAAGTATGCGAGGGATGCGTTCTACGCACTCGTCGCGTACTTGGATAAAGTGTACTACGAACTTAAGGTTGTATGGGATAATAGGGATAGCTTCTAGCACCTCCCCAAACTTACAGTTAGCAGCCAAAATAACCCCTAAAATTGATAAAAAACCAATGTAGTCAGCCTACGTACCCAAAAGGTAAACTATACTGTACAGTATTTATATATATATATATACAGTATATACTATATATATATATATATATATATATATATATATATATATATATATATATATATATATATATATAAAGAGTAAAACCAGCGCTGATATAAACATCTATATTGGTAGGGACGCATATCAGCTTACACACAAACTATCTTCAGCCTAAAAAGAAGGGAAAAGCGCTGGCTTCATTATTTATAATATGTCTATGCTTCCCTCATGACGAGAGCATTGCCTATATTTATACAGTACAGCATATAATTATATTTGTGTCTTTATAAATATTTGTAGAAAATCAACTACAGTACTGTATTAGGAGTAGGGACTATACAGTATTCTTGTTTTATTCTCTTTCTCATACAATGAACTATGCATACAACTATAATTCATAGCTCTAACATAACTTAAAACATAATAAACTGAAAATTATATACTGTATGTATGTACAGTACTGATGTATATACTCTGGCACCATCCCCAGTTTTCCTGGGGGTGGCCGACTCGAGATAGAGCCCGAACAGGGACATCACAACGCATCAGCAAAACAAAACACAAAATCTTACACACATCTAGGTCGCCCAGGAGAAATATCCAGAGATCCAGGCCCATTTGGGGTCCCCAGCAAAAGATTCCCAGGTCCCAGATCCTCCGGAGAGGCGCCGATTTCCGTAGGCAGACCCGCAGCGAAGCTTTACCACCACAAGCCCACCCACTATGTTTCCAGGCGCATCCTTCATTACCATCGGCTCCCCGGGCCAGGCGCCTGATGGACTACTATCTAGTCCAACTGGCGCATGACCCTCTCTCCCAAACGACCGCGTTTACATTCATCTATTCACAAGCATTCTCCATTCATTTCTGTTTATTACCACTTCCTTTGCCTGATCTATAGTAATTCCTCTATCATCCATAGCTTGTCTTACACAGTCTTCCATCTCAATGGGGGTCTTCCTGCCCTTCTATCTCCCTTTGTATCTGACTCCCATATTCTCCTTGTAAGCCTTTCATCTTCCATTCGTTCAACATGACCATACCAGCTCAGCACCCTTCTGTCGACTTTGGCCGACAAATGTTTCTGCTGCCCCACTCTCCTACGTATCTCTTCATTCCTGAATCTGTCTCTACGAGTAACTCCACACATACTCCTCAAGCAGCTCATCTCCATCACATCCAGCTTTCTTCTCTCCTTTTCCTTCAGAGCCCATGTCTCAGCCCCATACATGTTGACATGTATGACATAGCTGATGACATAGCATGTATGACATAGCTGACAGTATGCAGGATGCTGAGGCCAAATTCAGAGAGTGGAGAGAGGGCATGGCGAGCAAGGGTTTAAGAGTCAATATTAACAAAACCAAGGTTATGCATTGTAGTTTGAGACGAGGCAATGTGGAAAAGAGCGGTGCATACCCATGTGCAGTGTGTGGAAAGGGAGTGGGCGTTAACTCAATTCAATGTAGCATCTGTCGATGTTGGGTACACCATGGGAGTAAGCGCTGTAGTAGAATAAAGGGGCCCCTGCCGAAGGATAAGTCAGAAATAGAGAAATTTGAGTGCGTAGTGTGCAAAGGCGAGCTTGTGTTAAGTGATGATCCTGTGGCTGTGAATTTTGGAAATGAGTCTTTGGAGCTGGTGAACAAGTTTTGTTACCTAGGAGATACCATCTCTGCCGGTGGTGGGGCTGAGGCTGCCACTGTTGCTAGAATTAGGTGTGGCTGGGGGAAGTTCAGAGAATTGATGCCAATCCTGACCATGAAAAGAATGCCTCTCCCCCTGAAGGGAAAGGTGTATGCCTCATGTGTTAGAAGTGCAATGACGTATGCCTCAGAAACATGGGCCGTTAAAGTAGAGGATGTCAACAGAATGGAGCGTAATGAGATGAGAATGGTGAGATGGATGTGTGGGGCCAGGCTACAGGATAGAATAACAAATGTTGAGCTGAGGAGACGTTTAGGTATAAAGAGTATTAGCGAGGTGATGCGTACAAGTAGACTGGGATGGTATGGACATGTGGAGAGAATGGATGAACAAAATTGGGTGAAAAAATGCAGGTCTGTGATTGTGGAGGGAGCTGCACCAAGGGGTGGACCGAGGAAGACCTGGGATCGGACTATACGCGCCGATCTCAAATCCAAGAACTTGACAAGTGAAGCAGTCCTTAACAGGGTTGCCTGGAATGCCGCCATTAGGACAAGAGACTGAAACTGCACTTATGTGTGGAACACTCAGTCTTAAAATTTTATGTATGTATGTACATCACTGTTGGCACAAAAATTCCTTGATACATTGCACTTTTTACTTTCATTCCGAGATTTCTCGTCTTCCACATACTGCACTTCCCATTGCTCCGAAAACCTTCCTTCCTTCACACACTCTCTGTTTTACCTCCATTTCCATACCTCCACTCCTGCTTATCGTTCCTCCTAGATATTTAAAACACTCTACTTGTTCTAATATTTCCCCATCCAGCCTCACATCTAGATTCACCCTACGATCAGGACCAGGACCACTTTCGCATTCCCTCGCCCCTTTCTCTGTCTCGTTGAGTAGGAGAATTTTATTAGGGGGAGGAGAATTCCTAGCCTCCTGCCCCCAGAAGAAGTAGGACAGTAAAAGAAACTTGTAACAGAAACGGCTAAGGTTGGGTAGAGGATGCCAAACCTCACTCTGGATAGGACCAGCTCTCACCGTAGGCCTATAAAGCACTGGCCAAACTTGCTCCTGCACTGAACCTCGTAAGGGGACATGGGCCGCTTTTCTGGACCACTTTCCCCCTCATGTTTAGCCCCATTAGTTTTCAGATGTTAAGATGTTTGCCCCATTTCTTCGTCAATATTTAGACCTTTCGTGCTATTTAGGTGTCCATTTTTTCCCTGGCGAACGATAGTGAGCCTGTAATGTTGGAAGAACCGGCCTTTGGCCGGGATATTTTTCTACCGAAAAATGTACAAATTAATCTAGAAGGGGGATCTAATGGATGTTTTTTGTTAATTTGATGGAGGTCTAGGGAGGAAACTAGAAAAATAATGAATACTGTACTGTACATGCAAAAATCACCCAAAAAGTGAACCATCTCCCCTTAACCCTCCAGCCCCGGCTATGTATTATATATATATTCCCCGAAACCCGGGTGTTTTGGCCGAAAAACGTCTAGGCTAGGCTACCGTATCTTTGTTATTCTGACTGCTTCTGCATTCCCGCGCATCCCCAAGCGTAGCTGTGTTATTTACCTGTAGAATGGCGTTAAGTAGAGCTCTCTAAGTCAACTGGTTCAGTTGTGATGATGATTTCATTGGAGATAACTTTATGGCAACAACAGCCACTTTACACTACTTTTCGATACTTAACAACAACATACAGGCACACACGAACAAGCGACGCTCTCCTTCTTGCGGCCGGAGATGCGGGGCGTCGGTCCAGCCGGCTGTTGTTTACATGCGTCGGACCGACGCCTCGCACACCAAGCTCACAGGCTTTCAACCACTGGGCGTTAAAGAGCCCTTCCGGGCAGCTGTGGTATGCTTTTTTATGGGCGTTCAAGAGCCCTTCCGGGAACAGAGGGTTAAGGTTGACAATCACAAAACATAATAAAGTCTAAAGTTTTAACCTAACTTGCTACTGATCTAAACCTCCTCGAGTTAACAATCACAAAAACATAATAAAGTCTAAAGTTTTAACCTAACTTGCTACTGATCTAAACCTCCTCGAGTTAACAATCACAAAAACATAATAAAGTCTAAAGTTCTAACCTGACTTGCTACTAAACTCAACCTTCTCGAGTGGTCCTGATGTGGCGGCGTCTACGCCGTGGGGCCACCTCCCGAGGCTGCCAACCGCGGATGGCTGCCGACCCTCCACAGCCGAAGACAAAATCAACGACCAGTGGAGGAAAACCGGATGCCGGCCGCGGGGAGCAGTTTCGGGAGCCAAACCGTCACAACCATCCCCTGCCCCCTCCCTGGGGGCACGGGTCCTTGGAGCGGCTTCGGTCGCGCCGGGAATTTCCACACCTCTCACACCACACACACACACATCACACAGTTTTTCCTACACCGAGAAATGACTCTCCGGCTGTCATTTCTCGAAGACTTCTTCTAGCCGGAGACATTGAGAGCAACCCAGGACCCACGTTCACATACATATGTCCAACTTGCTCAAAACCCATCACTTCGAGTCGCCATACTAAGGGTTCAGTTCTCTGCAATTCATGTGGGAACTGGACCCACTTCACCTGCACAACACTTGCCTCCAAGAAACACTACACAAACACCTGGACCTGTTCCTCATGCCCCTCCCTCTCCCAGTCAAATCCCTCGCCTAAAACCCGTCCACCTCTCCTCCCCAACCCACCTAACCTTCCCATATCATCCACTCCCCCCCCTAAAACCCGTCCACCTCTCCTCCCTAACCCACCTAACCTTCCCATACCATCCACATCCTCAACTCAACACACCACACCCCATCCTAATCCATTCCAACCCCCATCTCCTGCTCCCCAATCCCCACCCCCACCTCACCCATCCCAACCCCCAGCCCCTCCCTCACCCCCACCCCCCCCCCCCCACCCCCACCCCCACCCCATCCTCGTGCAGCAGCACCCAACATACATCGTGCACATAACATTAACATTCTTCAACTGAACATAGATGGCATCAACACAAAGAAACACGAACTCTCACACTTCATCAAACAACACAACATACACATTGCCATCTTACAAGAAACAAAACTCCGCACAACACAAAAAACACCCACATTTCATAATTTCACCACCATCAGACAAGACCGGGCTGTCGGCGGGGGCGGTGGACTCATCACCCTGGTACACAAAGAAATATCATACATAGTAACCAGTGTACAAACCAAATCACTCCTCCCCCCAAATGATAACACAACAGAAATACAGTCAATTAAAATACGCACTGGCAACAACTCCAACATAACCATCATAAACACATACATCCCTCCCCAAACATCCCCTACAGTACCAAATGAATACAGACCACACTTACAACACATCACAAACACCCCACACATCATCCTGGGTGGTGACTTCAACGCCAAGACGTCGGCCTGGTTTGTCGACAACCCCGACACAGACAGAGGGCTGGTACTACAAAACCAAACCGATAACCTCATCATCCTTAACGACATCCATCAACATACCCATATTCCTCACCAAGCCCTCTATAACCCATCATCTCCAGACATCACCTTTTGCTCCCCAGAACTCGCCCCCACAACATCCTGGAGGGTGGTCAGAACCTTAGGCTCTGACCACCTCCCGATCATTATCACCACCAAAACCAGACTCACCCCAGCTAGCCACAAACACACATACACCAATTATAAAAGAGCTAACTGGGAAGCATTCACAAATGAGACAGAACAACACTTCACAACTCTAAACAGTACACCCATCACTAACATCAACAATGCTGTACACATACTCAATAAAACTATCCAAAACGCTGACAAGAAACACATTCCAAGAGGTAACAGAAAAAGACACAACCCCAACTTCACACCAGAAATTCAAAACCTCATCAGACAACGTGACATACTGAAACACTCCCCAGCACCCCACACACAAGACATCACACAACAAATTCAAGCACTCAACACCCAAACTAACAACAAAATACAAGAACAACAAAAACTAAATTGGAATAACTTCCTACAAACACTTGATCACAAAACAAACCCCAAAAAACTATACAAAACACTAAACAGCATCACACTTTCCAACAGCAACACAACACAATCACATGCTGCAATCACAACAACAGACTCTACTCCTTCATGTAAACAACAAGCAAACACTCTCATCAATCACTTTTCACATGTCAGCCACCTAAAACCTCACAAAGACGACCGACGTGTCATCCGACGTAAGAGACAATTCCCCACAGACCCTGACTATACACCCTTCACCAATCACCAGACAAAGCATATCATCAACAATCTCAAGCACTCACCCGCCTGTGGCCTAGACAACATAAGCAACATACACCTCAGACACCTGGGACCACAAGGCATACAAGCACTCACTAACATATCAAACTACAGCTATTCACACAACACAATACCAGACATTTGGAAGCATGGTATCATCATCACTTTCCCCAAACCCAACAAAGACCCCACGCTACCCTCCTCGCACCGCCCCATCACACTCCTTTGCTCCCCCTCCAAAGTCATGGAACGCCTAGTATTACAACTAATTACACCTGACCTACCCCTAGCTCCAACACAACATGGCTTTAGGCCACTGCACTCCACAAACACTCTTCTCACAGACCTTAAACAAAGCGCTTTCGACGGCATCAATTCAGCTAGACCACCACACAGATCACTATTAGCCACACTCGACATTAGTAAAGCCTTCGATGCCATCCCCCGCCACAACCTAACAAACAAAATCTACAACACAAACATGCACAACAACACAAAACGGTGGCTGGCCAACTTCCTAGCAGGCAGATGTGCACACGTATCTTTTGCCGGTCAGTCATCTAAAATCAGAAACTTTCCAAACGGAGTCCCACAAGGATCCGTCCTATCGCCCGCACTCTTCAATCTGTACATGCACGATATAACTACACCCAATACGCCCCAAATAAACTTAGCCTCCTATGCAGATGACATAACACTCACATGCACACACCATGACCCAAAAAGAGCAACAGATCTCCTTCAACCCTATCTCAACACACTACATGGCTGGTGCACTACAAACAGACTTAATCTAGCCCCAGCCAAATCCACCGCAACCCTGCTCACAAGTTGGACAGGAGAACACGAATACATCCCTCAACTCACCATAAACAACACACCCCTAACACATACACACACACCCAAAATCCTAGGAGTAACATATGATACTCATATGACATTCAAACAGCACACCACAAACATTAAAAAGAAACTGACACCCAGACTTAACGCCCTCAGGTCACTTGCTCACACAAAATTTGGACACAACAAAGAAACTACCACCACAGTATATAAACAATACATAAGATCAGTGATGGAATACGCAAGCCCAGCCTGGGCTTCTAACCTAGCTGAAACACATCATAAGACCTTACAGACTATTCAAAACAAAGCCCTGAAGATCATTACAGGCTGCACAGCTACTGCACCCACAGATCACCTACATCAAGAAACCAAAATCCTCAAAGTCAAAGACCATCTGGACATGAGAGGCACTCAATTCCTGGCAGCAGCCTCCACGAACCAAGACCACCCACTAAACTACATGGCAACACACCCACAGACACCAAGAAATATCAAAACAACACCCAGCACACGGTATCACACACAATTATTGTCCTCTCTCCCTCCCTGCCCACCCCGAACCAACTTCCAGAAGCACATCCATACTCATATCTCTCACCGATCCATCCACTCACTCACAGACAACACACAGCTGCATGCACGACCTCCCGAAATCCATCCTTCCGAATCCTCCCTTCCTCGCGAGGACAGAGTCCACCTGGCCAGGCTGAGATGCGGACACCATCCAGCTCTCCTGAGCTATCAGAAGAGACTGGATGACTCCGTTGTCGACGCCTGCCCGGGATGTAACACAGCACCCCATACCATTAAACACATCATAGAAGACTGCATTTCACACAACCACTTACGCCAACAACACAATCTACACTCAATGAGAGCTCTGTGGGAAAGCCCGATCGTGGCCATGGCCTTTCTCAGGGACTCGGGGCTGTTCGGCCAGGCAGCTTAGGGAACAACAACAACAACAACAACCTTCTCGAGTTAAAAAACACAAAACATAATAAAATCATAAAATGTAAAGTTCTAACCTGACCTGCTACTGAACTAAACTTTCTCGAGTCACCCATAAAAATAACATAGAAGTCCAAAGTTCTAACCCGACTTGCTACTGAACTGAACCTCCTCGAGTAAACAATCACAAAAACATAATCAAGTCTAAAGTTTTAACCTGACTTGATCCTGGTATCTTTCTGACTCCGCCTTAGCCAGATCATTGTAGTGCAGCTTGGTCACCATGTCCAGAGCCTTCCACCGTCCTGCCATCTGCTTAGCGATGAAGGCAAAATCTTCTCCGGGGTGCTCTGATAACACTGAAAATACAATATACTGTACAGTATATATATAATTAGAATTTAGTAGTAAAATCTCTCTCTATCTATCTCTCTCTCTCTCAGTAAAAAATATCTCTGCTAATTGGGTCTATAAGGGAAAGGGAGAAATTTGGAAAACAACTTTGAATACACACACACACACACACACACAATTTCTAAAATGAAAATAAAAGTCATGCATTTCTATAACATGGTACATATTTAATATACATATTGATAGTTCTAAAGTGTTACTGGATGGATGACTAGAGTAAAAATATATTAGGGTAAGGCGGGGTGGAATCGCCTTGGGGTGGATTCTCCGCGGACCGTAGATACTTGTCCAAAAAAAATTGGTCATAAATCCAAATACGTATGGAATTGATTCTAGATATGTTTATAGTATGTGTAGATGATGATAGAACACAAACATGCATAGTTGTAATTTATTTAACGAAGACAAATATTTGTTCATAATTTTACAACCTGAAAAATATGTAAGCGGTCGTGAGCATTTTTCGTGGCGGCGACCTTACCTCTCCCACCTGTGTTACAAGATGGTTATTTATGATTTCTAAGTGGAAACTAACTCACTTTCTCTTTGTTTCAGGCAAGAATTTATAATTATATAATACTCCTACAGTAGGTCTACAGTTTTATACAAAAATACTTGGATTATATCAATATAATAATAAAACATCTTAATTGTTACTTTTGCAGAGTAATTGGGGGTAAAATCACCGCGGCAGGATGAAATCATTGATAATACATGGCAGCGGCGATTTCACCCCTCACTATGGGGTGGATCCGCCGCACGATTAACTTTTTTCGCCACCCCATTACAAACCTTTATGTTTTGTTTTTTCACATAAAAATGATATGAACGTGTGCAGGAAGGCCTGAATGTAAAAGTTATGTAAAAAAAACTTCTGAATACTGATTCAGTTGGATGTTGTTATTAAAGAACCACGTTTCACGGCGAATCTACCCCACCTTACCCTACAGAATTGGCGGGTGCCCAACCCCGAAAGGGGTTGAAATAGGGGAGCTATCCCGCCGCCAAAGGCGGCTTTCTAGGGCCTTTCCTAGCTGATGCTGAGAGGATTGGGTTCTAGTCATGTGGTGATGGGCTGGTCTATCAGAGTGAGAACTGAGCGATCTCTGCCATACCCATAGCTTACTCTGACTGTTCCTTTTACTTATATATTTTCTAGATCTCAAGTGACGGCGTCTCTTCCGTGGATTGACCTCCCAATTTACCAAGATTGGAAGTCAAAGCGTCACATTTTTCCTTTGCCCCTCAACTTTCTCTTCATAATTGCTGAGGGGCACAGGGCCCTGGGTGGGGCTTTGGTTTCTCGGGCGTTTCCGCGCCCTCCTCAGCTCCCCGCCATGGAGTGGCTTCGGTCACCCAGGCTTTATTGTGGTCGGTGGGGAGGGTTCCGTGGGGGCGCTCAGTTATGGCCTTGGCTTTGCTCGGGGCCTTGGAGCTGTTCGGCCAGGCAGCTTGGGGAACAACAACAACAACCCTACAGAATTTGTCCACATCACAGAAAAGCAAAGGGATAGGTAGGAACTATACCTTGGCTTCGGATGTCCCTCGAGAAGAGAATAAATGGGCTTGATGGCCTCTTAATGGGCTTGCCATGTATGTAATCAAAGTTGGCAGGTCCCAAAGAGTTGATCTTGGCCTTCTTTTGGGGTACGGAAGGAGCATCACCATCACACTCAGTTTTTATTCTCTTACTGCCTCCACCTGCTACTCCCTCACTCTTTTCCATCGTTGTCACTCCATCTTTTCTATTCATTGGTGTCACCCCATCACTTCTGTCCATTGTTCTCATCCCATCACCCATATCTACAACTGTTACCCCACCAGTTCTGTCCATCGCTGTCGCACCATCACTTCTGTTCATCGCTGTCAATCTATCACTCCTGTCCACTATTCTCACCCCATCACCACTGTTCATTGTTTTCATCCCTTCATCCTTATCCACTATGGTCGTCCCGCCACTCTTGTCCATCGCTGTCACCCTGTCACCCTTCTTGCTGCTGTCTCCCAATGTTGATGTTGTGGCAACCTGCACTGTCTGTAAGAAGCGTATACATTTTTTGTTTGTGTTAACCTTATAAAAAAACATGAACATTTTCTAAATGTAATGGACTAATACTAGAACAATAGACTTACAATAATGTCTAACAAGATTTTTCAAAATCTTAAATAAAAGTTACACAAAAGTACTGTAAAACTCTTTATAAATCGTCTTACCCTTAAATAAATTTTTATATTTCTGTTAATATTCTCTGTTTTATTACAACTGAACTGTGTATTACCGATAGGTTAAATCTAATGTGATTACAGCAGCAATCAACCTAATATAAACATGAAAATATAAAGTGAACCTATATACAGTATATAAAATATGTTTTTCTCATAATCAGTCTTTTCCCACTAACATTAATTAAGTACATAACTTTAGTGAAAATGCTCATCTGAAACACTCGCTTCCAACCAATAATCATGTAAGTCATTTTATAGAAAAAATATAATCTTTTAAACTTCAGCAAATGGGCACCATCTCTGGTTTACATGAACTGATTCACAGGAAATTGTCATCTCCCAGGGGGTAAGGGGACCTTCATCTTATGGTGGAGGAAAAAAAATAAATGCCTCACGCATCCTACTGCATGTCGTACAAGGCGACTAATAGGGGGGATGGCGTTAGACTTTTGGACCAACAGCCATTACTATGAAATAGTCTTTATCTTCGCACTGTCTTGGTATGGCACTGCCGAGGCTGGTGGGGTGCGGATAGGTGCCACAGAGGACGGAGTCTTACCTGGGAGCTGTTTGGCACCACACCTGTGTCGGCAACAGTGTTTGCATGTTGGAGCAGTGTTGGGGCAGGACTTTATTGTTCTATAGTCCAAATTGCCTAATATACAGTAGAGTTATGGTGCTGTCTTTTTGTAACACTGTTAAAGCTAGTGTGGTTACAGGTACTGCAGGTGCAAGTGCTGCAGGGGTACTCTGTTGAATTTTGCTGAGGCACGGTTAGCACTATACCAACATCAGCCACAGTGATGACATGGTGGGGCAGTGCTGTGGCGGGACTTTATTGTACTGTACTACAGTACACTCCAACTACCAGTACTGAAAGGCAACCCCGCCTGAGCCGTTACAATGCATGTAATGGAAAATGACGCTAAACTATTGTATGTATTGTACGTATCTCATTTACTAACTAACATATACCGGTATATTACATCTTTCCATTTTTCTTTACATAAATATGCTTTAACCCTTGCACCCAGCATGCTTAGGCCTTTTTTATGTCTTCAGTGGCATCTAGAGGGGGACTCATTAAAACAGCTTTACTGTACTGTAAGTCTATTCAATGTCGAGGGAGGTATTCCTAAACACTCCACTAAGCTTTGTTCATCATAAAATAAGTTATTTTGTCTTTATTTTATTTTGTAAATTTTACATTATAATACTCATATAATAACACAAAACCACATAATCAACTCATCACCACAGGAATATCAAGAAAGCCACAGAGGAATGTTTGGTCTTTTGTTACAGAAAGGATACCATGTTTCATCATAAATTACAACAAAAATTCCAAACCCCTTTCTTTTAGAGAGAAATATTGGGTTAATAATTATGGATCGCAAATTATGTCCGGGGCGCAAGGGTTAAAAACTGAGTGATTCATTAGAGGTATGGTTTCAGTTTCATGTCTTAATGATGGTGTTTCAGGCAACCCTGTTCTAGGCTGCCTCACTTGTCAAGATAATAAATTTGAGACTAGATCTTAGAACCTATACTGCACAAGGACCCTTCAAAACACTCCTGCAATACTTGGTAAGTCAAATTATTACTACACAGGTATATGCATCAATATATGCTGTAGTGATATACATGACCAACTATGAGTCTTACACACATACCTGTATATCTTTCCCATTGATTGCAAAGCCTCTGCTCCAGGACCCTGCTGCACTTCCTTGTTGTTCTATTGAGGTGCCAACTGGTTCAGAAGAGTCTCTCTGAGGTTCACTGCCAGTATGTGAAGTAGAGACTGGATCGGTGGAAATTCTCCTAAACTTATGTTGTCTTTGATTCACAGCATCAATTCCCATGGCATGAACCTCTGGAGCTTCTCTGAGGCTGGAATTGTTTTGATCATTCAGATTAGAAGTGAGGATATTTTCTAAGGGGGACAGAGGGGCAATCTGAAACACCGGCACTCCATCTGATCCCATTATAGACTGGTGCAACTGGCTGGTGTTTCTCTCAGGTTGTTGTGGAGCACAATCTTGCTCTGCTGGCTGGACTACTGCTGGTGCTGATGGTGTTGAATTCTCTCTTGTTATTTCAGATTTTACTGAAGCCTGGAGTCCTGGTGTTGAATTCTCTTGTACAGGTGTTGAACACTCTCTTCCTTGTTCAGATCTTTGAGAATTCAAATGTGGCCTTGAGGTATTGTGATTAGACTGTAAAGATGGTGAAAATGGGACAATGCCCGATATATCCCGGTTCCGAGATGTACCCGCTAGAGGGCTAAAAGAACTAATACCAGAGTCGGTTATTTCAAAGTTAAGCCGAGAATTATCAACGGAAGCAATACAACTTTCAGAGGCTGATGGAAAGATGCCATCAGTTTTGCTATCTTGGGTACTTGTGAGCATTTTACTTTCAATATTGTGAATATTCTCTTTATCATTATTCTTATCAGTTTTAGTATGTTCAGATCTACCAATGATTTTTGGATTGGCAGGCAAAGCGTTGGGGATTCTATTTTGTGTCGTGCCTGTAAGTGTCTTGTTACTCCTCTCAAAATTTTGGTTTCCGCTGTTGACAAAATTCAAGTTCCTACCAATAGGATTCCTCTTTAGCATAAACGCCTCTTTTCTCCCAATAGGTCTGACATTATCATCCTCGTCACTAAAGTCAAAATCGTCCTGGTGAACCTTGTGATGTGTATTACTGTTCTGCAAGTTAGGTTTCCTGGGTACTGAGCTTGAATCATGATCCCCTTGTGGTTGAGTGATGCAGGAGAAGGTGCAGGTGATGTCGCTGTCTGTGCCACCGGTCTTCTTTCCTCCTTTACTGGCAGTGCTGACTGAAGGGTATAAATCTGTCAGGATCTCCTTCACAGCCTCCAGAATTACATCCTGTAGAAAATAATGTAAGTGAGAAATTAAAATTCACTAACATTATAGATCCTGTATAAAATAGTAAATATAAGAAATGCAAAAACAGTAACATCATATATTGCACATGAAAAAAATCTATATATCTATTGCCAGACGCTGTAATCCCCACGACAGGATGGCAGCGAATTAATCGCCTTCATATGCTGAGGCAATTAATGAAATTATCTATCGTGTACATGTCCATGGGAGAGGGTACCTTAAACCAAATTGTCCATTGGTGTGCATAGTGTGTGGGGGTGCATGTGGGATTCTATTGTACAGTACCAATAGAATGGCTGTGGATGTGAATGTAGTCTGTAATCAGTGTAATCAGCTTGATCTTCCTGATAAAGTATACACATATACATGTGTACATGTGACACTGGTGTACCGCACCTCTAATGTCCGCCAATGCAGCTAAGGGTATGGAAAGCCCTGCCTGTAGGTCAATAAACCTACGGTGCTCAGGCAGGGGATCGAACTCGGGCCTCCCAGGCATGAAGCGAGTGGGGTACCACTTAGCCCCACTGGCTATAATAATGAGTATACAAATTAACTGAAATATATTTTTACTAGTGGTACAGCTTATTTATTGGTGTTTACTATTCGCATGGGTCGGCTGCTACAACTTTATGCACATTTGAAAGCATAAAAGTGCTCAAAAGGCACGATATCAATCAATCTTTGTTATCATTCCCTCCTCCTTCCTCCTCCCCTCAGCCCGATCAATACACACTCACTCTGGGCCGCGCGATGCCATTCGCACCACATTTTCAACTATGGACCCCCTAGGAAAGGACAATAAACCCCAGCTGTAACAATGACTATTTACCAAGCATTTACTCATTAATACAATCTTTATTAAATTATAAATGGTGGTGAATGGTATTTTAATGACATAGAAAAGATAAATAAAAAACAAAAAAAATGGCAGCTGGCTTAGAGCAAGCCGTGTGTGTTTTACCCATCCTGCGATGATCTTGCGACGGCTCGGTTGTAACGATGGGCTTGTGACAGGACCAGAAAAACACAGCTGAGATTGCTAGGAACAGCATACTGCTCACAACTACATACGACCCGTATATCCTTACTGCCACCCTGGGCTATATTGTCAACCACATTGACCTGATGCTGGAAAGTGTAACTGGTCAACTGACCTAATATAGTTTCCAGAAATGATGCATTCTCTGACCAATACACTGGCCACAGAATGTGGAGGATAGGAGTCCCCACCTACCAACACATCCGTATATGCATTCAGCGTAATGGTGTCCAAATTGAGCATATTTTGTGACTCAAATGTGATTTCAGTAATTATTTCCCTATGTATGGAGTCAACCTGTAGTGAATATCCATTAAACTAGTTAATCAGAAATTTATGTTTATGTGCATATTCATAATGCTCTCACTCTCAATGACATGGTGATACATTCTCATATTCACTTTGAGACCTCCAACAAAACATAACATTCATACCTCATCTTTGAAGAATATTTTAGTTTTATTAGGCTCCAAATTGATGTCCATTGACCCTGGAGGGAGAGTGAAGGCCAAGACACCAACCGGGTAGCGACCGTGGCAACCAGCCTCACCTTGGGTACAAAGGCCCTTCACCAACTGAGGAGAAAAATAATAAAAGAAAATTTATAAGAATTCTAAGTTAACCCTCTCAGTACAAAAATGTCAATGTTCATTTAATTCTGGCTATCATTAATTTTGTTGTATTCAATTTATGTATCCACTCTATTAATCAAAGAGGTAAACACACTCTCCATTATCTCTATGACTCCCACAGGTTGTTTCTCAACAAAAAATAACCGTCCAATGATAGTTAAAATAAAATAGAAGATGACAAGGTTAATATTAAGAAGAATTAAGTCACCAAGGGACTCAGCATTTCAGCATACCATGGCACGACCCCTCACTTAACCCTTTCACGCACGTATGGATGCCAGGGTTGCTGATTAGCAATCAGAAATAGAGTTCTCTCAATCTTATACAGTAATTACCTCTCCAAAATTACTACAAGACAACTGCAGAGGTTGACGTAAATAATCTAAAGGTTTCTAAACACCCCTGATGGTCACAAAAGCTTTAAAGTATTCCAGAATAGGCTCAAATGGCGTCCTTTGCGTGAAAGGGTTAATTTGGCTATTACAGTGTTAGACAAGTTTACTCAGCTTAGGATATACTTGTAGGAGTTAGAAACTTACTTAAGATGGTTTTTACACTTTTGACTCTAAAGATTAATTTCTAAACTGCATATAATTATAAGGCTGTGCTTTGGTAAGAATTTGTCTAATAATATTGGATTGGTGGTCTTAGCAGACTGATTCAGAGATTCTCAATCACAAGTGATCTAATAAACACAAGCCATTTTAGTCTCTCTTGAACTATGAAATAAGATACATATTCTTTCCATAGTTTCACGACCACCGGTCTTAGTGTTCTTTCTTTCACCACTTCCCAGCTCACCACAGTTATTTCTTTCAAAAATAATTGAGCGGGCCATACTTGATCAATTGTTACCATTGCTTGAAAAGAACAAAGCTGTTCCTCTTGCTCAGTCTGCATATAGGAAATACCATTCAACTGAGACCTCTTTATGTAAGATTCAGAATGACTTGGTGGAGAACACATGCAATGGGAAGGCGTCTCTCTTGGTTTTGTTGGATCTTTCTGCAGCCTTCGATACAGTGGACCATGACCTACTGTTAAAAGATCTGCACTCTTACGGTGTTCGTGAAAGAGCACTCTTGCTCCTCAAATCATATTTATCAGATAGATTTCAGCGTGTGGTGATTGGCCATACCATCTCTGACCAAGCCCCCCTGTTGTTCGGAGTTCCTCAGGGATCGGTTCTGGGACCGATCCTCTTTATAGTTTACACTAGCAGCTTGGCATCCTTGCTAGATGCTCATGGTGTTGCCTGTCACTTTTACGCTGATGACACTCAGTTGTATGTGAAGATAGAAAACATTAATGATACTAAGACCAAAATAGAATCTTTATTGTCTGACATTAAGATCTGGATGGCAAAGTGGAAACTCAAACTGAATGAGAACAAAACAGAGATCATTATCATTCATGGAAATAGAAGGGGAAATGATGCTGAAAATGTAGTGACTCTGGATAAAGGAGGTTCT
Source organism: Paralithodes platypus (assembly GCA_032716605.1). Lineage (NCBI taxonomy): Eukaryota > Metazoa > Arthropoda > Malacostraca > Decapoda > Lithodidae > Paralithodes > Paralithodes platypus. The sequence continues at coordinate 28,508,292 of CM064519.1, forward strand.
CAACTTCACCCAGTAAGCTCAGTGCGAAACCTTGGAGTATACTTTAACTCAAAATTGAACTATGAGAATCACATCAATCAGGTAATCAAAATTTGTAATCTCCAAATCAGAAACTTGTATTCAGTGAGACGGTTTCTTAACAAGCGCTGTCTTCTAACATTGGTTCACTCAATTGTCCTATCACGTCTGGACTATTGTAATGCCTTATTGGTTGGCCTTCCTAATTACTTGCTACAAAAAGTTCAGTCCATACTAAATAGAACAGCGAGGCTCATATTTGAATTACCTCCAAGAACCCCCACTTCTTCATATTTGATAGAGCTGCACTGGTTGCCAGTTAAAGCTAGGATAGAGTTTAAGTTGTGTCTTATGACTTTTAAGGCCCTTATGTTTGGCGAACCTAAGTATCTTGCTGACCTCTTGAGACGTGCCGCGATCCTGAGAAGCAGTGATGATGTGCTGCATCTTGATGAACCGGTAGCTATCCAGCAGTCCTCTTTCTCTGATCGGTCCTCTTCTTTCGTGGCTCCTAGGTTATATAATGAATTGCCTTTATCAATTAGACAGCTGATCCCCATAGACTCTTTAAAAAAAAAACAGTTGAAAACCTTTCTCTTCTGTAGGAGTTATGATCTTGTAAGTGGCACAGTGACAGGTTGTTACAGACTCTAACTGCTGCCATGTTAAATAGTTGTTGTTGCTTGAACTACAGGTGAACTGCACCACACTTCTCTTGATTGTGGTGCAATGTGTTACGAGCGCTAGTGAATTCCTCTGGAAGAACTGGTGCTTGCGAGAAATAAAAGACCAGATTATTATTATTATTATCACTGCCATCATGATGATGATGCAGTTTTTACCACCATGCACTCCCTGCTCAAGAGCTGGGCTAGGGTGGGTGCCCTGATGATCAGGGACTTCAGTGAATAGTTGCCACAGATTGCTAGACCGCGCCGTCCAACCAACAGCACTGGCGTCTGCCAATAACACACACTGCCTGGCCCGAGACTCGAACCGTCAACTTACCAGTTTACAGGCAAGTGCTTTACCAACCGCGCTACGGCCTGTGGCAGTAGTATTTTGTTAATTGATTGTCTTATTGATTTTCTACTTTTATTTTACTGGGAAAGTTATTGATGGACAAATATACGGACTGCCTTTTTAATATTTGTTTAGTAGACTGTAATTTTGCGTAGACAGATATATATGGAGAGACATATGGGGTCTTGTACACACCAATCATGCAGGGCAATACCCAGGGGAGGCCTCATACGCATGTAATAAGGAGTTGCAGGAACTCCACCCCAAGCCATCCTCCAGAAGCATATCCATACTCAAATCACCCTCTGATCCATCCAGTCACTCAAAGACAGCACTCAGCTACATGCATGGCCCCCTTAAGTCCATCCCTCAGAAACTCTCCTTTCCTGTGAGGACAGAATCCGCCTGGCTATGCGGAGAGGTGGGCAGCATCCAGCCCTTCTGAGTTATCAGAAGAGGCTGGTTGACTCCGTCCAAAACACCTGTCCAGGCTGTAACACAACACCGCGTCTTCAACATTTGTAAAATAACAGTAAGTGCTACATCCTCATATTTGCAAAACATACCAACCAAGACATGAACTGCACAATATAAAGACTCTGCTCTCTTGCTTCTTGGGTCGTACTTGTCAGGTAGATCCCAGAGTGTGATGGTAAATCAAATGGTGTCGGACTCGACACCCCTGCAGTATGGTGTTCCGCAGGGATCAGTTTTAGGTCCTACCCTATTCATAATTTATATCAGCAGTTTGTCTCTTCTGCTTCGTGCACATAATGTCACCTTTCACTTTTATGCAGATGACACCCAGATTTATGTGAGAATCACAAATATAGCTGATATACGGAGTAAGATGGAATTGTTGATGTCTGATATCAAGAAGTGGATGAGAGCGAGAAAACTTAAACTAAATGATGGTAAAACTTGTATTCTCATCATCCGAGGAAATAGAAGAGCTGATGATATAGTAGGTGCCCTCTCTATCAATGTGGGTGGATCTCAGCTGCGACCGGTCAACTCTGTTCGAAATCTGGGTGTATATGTGAACTCCCGATTAGATTTCAAAGAGCATGTAAACCAGATAGTTAAAAGTTGTTACTTGCACATCAGAAATCTCTATTTGGTGCTTGAAGCCGTTTATAACCAGACGTTGCCTCCTGACGTTGGTTCACTCATTGGTCTTCTCTCGTGTTGATTATTGCAATGCCCTGTTGGTGGGTCTTCCAAATTATATTTTAAAGAAAGTTCAGTCTGTTCTTAACAGGGCCGCAAGACTCATTTTTGGTGTTCCACCTCCTACTACATCTCTTCACATAGAACTGCACTGGCTGCCAGTAAGAGCATGAATAGAATTTAAGTTGTGTTTAGTGACTTTTAAGGTTCTCAAATTTGGTGAGCCTAGGTACCTTGCGGAGCTGCTCAGGCGTCCACCGGCACACCATGGTGTAGTTGTGCGTCATGACAATGATCCTTTTCGTCTTGATGAACCAAGGGCTTTCCAGCAGTCTTCTTTCTTTGAGAGGTCATTCTCCTACATGGCTCCGAGGTTGTATAACAGGTTGCCGCTGTCCATGAGACAACTGAGTTCTGTTGAATGCTTCAAGAGAAAACTTAAGACTTTTCTCTTTGAGAGAAGCTATGATCTTGAGAGAGGTGTTATGACAGATGGCTATAGAGTTTAGGCTATTTTGCCACTGCTAGTGATTGTAAAATGTGTGTTGTATATAAGCTTTCTTTTGATGCATTGATTTTGTTCTTTTTTCTTTCTCTTTCCGAGCGCTAGTGAATTCTTCGGAAAAATTGGCGCTTATGAGAAATAAGTAACATGCGTATTATTATTATTATTATATTATCAAAATCACTATGTGGAAAGGGCGGGTGCCCAACCCCGAAAGGAGTTGAAATAGGGGAGCTATCCCACCGCCAAAGGTGGCTTTCTAGGGCCTTTCCTAGCTGATGCTGAGAGGATTGGGTTCTAGTCATGTGGTGATGGGCTGGTCTATTAGAGTGAGAACTGAGCGATCTCTGCCATACCCATAGCTTACTCTGACTGTTCCTTTTACTTATATATTTTCTAGATCTCAAGTGATGGCATCTCTTCTGTGGATTGACCTCCCAATCTACCAAGATTGGAAGCCAAAGCGTCACATTTTTCCTTTGCCCCTCAACTTCTCTTCATAATTGCTGAGGGGCACAGGGCCCTGGGTGGGTCTTTGGTTTCCCGGCCGTTTCCGCACCCTCCTCAGCTCCCCGCCATGGAGTGGCTTCGGTCACCCAGGCTTTATTGTGGTCGGCAGGGAGGGTTCTGTGGGGGTGGTTCGGTTATGGCCTCGGCCTTGCTCGGGGCCTTGGGGCTGTTCGGCCAGGCAGCTTGGGGAACAACAACAACTATGTGGAAATAACGCATTGAAGATTTAGTTAAACAATATTATGATACATAAAAACACATAACCACCACATAGAATGTACATTATTATATGAGCAAGTGAATTTGTTTCCCAAGCAAACTAGCTGCACATATACTAACGTACTCTCGTCATATTCAAGGAATCAGTCAAATGGGAAGTTCAGGACGTTTGTCAAACTCTTTATGAATAAAGAAACTACAATTCAAGTCAAAGTATTCTATTCAAACTACAGTAATTAAATTATAAAATTATAATGCATGAAACTGCAAATTAAACAAATGCATGAAACTACATATTAAACAATGTCAATAAATTAAAATGTAAAACTTGCAAACTAAACAAACCAAAACTATACAAACGAATTGCAATTTGACTAACCTATGTTAGGCCATTTCTTTACGGAGATATGAATATGTGAAAATCATGAAATTCCTGAAACTCCCGAGATTATCCTAGATAAGCGCAAGAGACCCTACAATATGTTTCACCTTTTCAATAGGTTTGTGTGTTACTGGGCGTTGGTTGACCAATATAAACAACCTGTCAGCGGAGGTGCGAGACAGGCCGGGGCTCCCACGACACTCAGGGCTGGGAAGGTACACTTCAACCTTTACCTGCAAAAAAATATATACAATTATAATCTTCAAATGAGTTATGGTTCATTAATTCATATTTTTTCACCAACCAACTTTACTTCTAAACTCAAAATGAAATAAACAAATAGCCTACATGTGGCACTCCAAGGACTCGAACCTAGGATACTCGCACTGAAATTCTGCGCATTTATGCATTACGCTATCAAGACATGTAATGAACTGGTGGTATGCTAAAGAATTACACAAAAAGAGAAAGAGAGAGAGAGTACAAAGGACTACAAAGGAAATCAAGCAACAACAGGTCTAGTGACCCTTCTAGGCTGCTTATCCTCCAAAACACTGAGGATCAAGTGTCCAAACAGTGGTTTAGAGTGGGTAAGGGAACATTGGAAAGGGAACAATGTCCGTGGCAGGATTAGGAAGTTAGTAGGGGACAGATGGGTTAGTAACTGAGGGGGGGATAAAATAAAGTTATTCATTTACAAACGCAGTCAGTCGCGGATTTGATGCGAGATATTTGTCTAGGCCGCGTTTAAATGAATCAACGGTGCTGCAGTCTATGACGTCTCGGGGAAGCCCATTCCACAAGTTGACAACTCGATTGAAGAAGAAATTCTTAGATTCGTGCGAGTTTAAAGATTTACCAATAATTTTGAAACCGTTTCCCCGCGTGTAATTAGATTGGTCGATAGTGAAGTACTTACTACAATTAATATTGTCGATGCCTTTGATGATTTTGAACACTTGAATTAAGTCACCTCTTATTCTGCGCTGGGTTAAAGGAAATACAGTAGATTTAATTCTCTAAGACGCTCTTCGTATGGTTTGTTCTTTAGGCTAGGTATCATTTTGGTAACTCTACGTTGAACTCGTTCTAGCTTGTTTATATCTTTTTGGTAATAAGGGCACCAGGATTGAACGCAGAGAGAGAGTTCATTACAACAACAAAAATCTTAGACCTTGACAATGTTAAAATGTTTAAGCTTTGTTAGGAAGTAATGCACCCTGTATAGTAGTGATGTACAGTAAGCTGAAATTTAGGAGCTTGACGACTAAAATAATTCCATACAAGTTAAATATAGTCAGGAGTAAAGCCTTACACCAGGATGGTCTTTCATTCACTCATGCTTAGGGTCAGTGTAGAATTAGTAGAGTTGGTGAAGAAATGTCCACCACTATGTGTTAATTTATATTTTATTTATTTCACCACAACACTAAACACCTCCAATTAAATTAATGAAAGCATATATGTGATCCACCGGGATTCGAACCTGGGTTATCACACACAGATTTTTTAACACTCTAACCATTACTGTACACCACCAACACAGGTTTTAATTACCGTACCTGATTATTATACACCACAAATATTAAATTCTGATGGTTTTATTGACTAATGTGAGTGGATTGTTGAGTTTTCCTGCTTTTATATTCATAATAAGGACATTTCGTACAAAAAACACAAAATCTTAGAACTGAGGAGGTTACATCATAAAGTTGCTAGCTCTCAACAAGTGAAAGCAGTATTGTACATACAAACTTTTCCCAGATCTTCCTTGGTTTGTCAGTGGGTTTCCTTCCCTTTAAGGGGACCGACCGGTTAATTTAGGCTTAAAAAACTTGAAATCCTGAAAATACCAATAGGTGTTTACTCAACAAGAGTCAACATCCCTTCATAAGCCAGTGAAATGTTATTAGTGAAAACCCATTGGAAATAGTTTTTTTTTATGTCTTCCAAACTTTTCCTGTAATTCTAAAAACGTTATATAGCGAACTTTGAAATTAACATGCTCAGTAACTACTGGTCGTACGAGGAGCATACCTATATAAATCGAAAGAGCGTAAGCTACTCTACAACCTCCCATACGCTTTATCTTCTACTTTGCCATGTTCCTGCGTAAAATATTGTAAATCTAAAAAACAAAAGTAAAAATGTTCACCTAATTACCTTAGACTTTCACCTGTTTTTCTCAGAACCTATATTGTCGCACTTTCGGATGTTATTCTACAGTTATTATTGGACCTATACGAATGGTGTATATACCATTGGAAAGGTAATTAAAAACACTACAAGGCCTATAAAGCCAATTTACTCTAGTATTTTTTTTTTTTTCACAATATGTCGTCAAAGTTGTAATTTTCTATAAATATATTCGCCTGAATCCGTAATCACCTAAATCGAACAAATACACAAAATATATAAAATGTTTTTTATAGCAACTACAGATACACCTTTTGTGAGTTGTTTGATCACATAAAACATGTGCTATGGGGATTTCTGTAGGAGTTTATAATTTTCTGCAGTGCTATGGTTTTCATTTTTGTTTACCTAAATTGCAAGAAAAAAGCAAAAAAAAAAAAAAAAAACATTTTTTTTTTTGGTCATATACACCTGTGCCAAATTTCATTTAAATTGAAAGTAAGACCTGGAAGTTTGTAATTAACCAGGTCAGTCCCCTTAAGCTCATACTCACACACCTGAAAGTTTATCTCCTAGCATTCATCCTTTGCAACTGATCAATAAGAATCCTCATTTAGTAGGGTCAATCCAAGTATTGCATGAGTCAACCATCACTTGATGACCCCATTCCATGCTACACGATCGACTGAAGCAACGTCAGCAGCGATCTTCCCATGGCGAGGGGACCGTCCAAATCACGAGCGGAGCGGTTATTTTGCCATGACTTTTGCCTATGTCAGATCTCTATCATAGCTTGAACTATTTTTATTCAGAGAAAAAATTCACGACACAAAACTTCTTGTTTGTTTGTTAACCCTTTCTGTAACAGTGACTTCCTTTGCATTAAATTCTGGCAGCTATTGGACGATTTTATCCAGCTTAGGAAGGATGTCTACTAATTAAAAGGCTACTATCTCAATTCATACTTTTAGGAACCATATACCCTTCCTAAGCTTAAAAAAATTGTCTTGATGTAGCTAGCATTTCGAGATTTCTCACCTTCCAAATACTTCCCATAGCTCCGAAAATTTTCCTTCCTTCACATACTGTTTTACCTCCATTTCCAAACCTGCGTCCTTGCTTATCACTCCTCCCAGATATTTAAAACACTAAACTTGTTCCGGTATTTCCCAATCCAGCAGTACATCTAGATTCACCCTACGAGCACCTCTACTACACACCATCACTTTACCTTTATTGATGTTCAGTTGTTCACCCTCAGTTTCCTCCTCCCATATACTACACCAAACACTTTGACTACTCGCTGCAGTTTCTTCTCAGAATCAGTCACCAACGCCGTGTCATCAGCAAACAGCAACTGGTTCAACTCCCTCTACCAGATAATGATCAGACATACCCTCTGCCTCACCTCTTAGCACATTCACATCCAGCAGTCTACACAATCTTTCCCTTGTCACCAACACATAATCTATCAATGCCCTCTCTACAACCTCTCCCCTCATGGCGATGGGCTGGTCTATCAGAGTGAGACCTGAGTGATCTCTGCCATACCCATAGCTTACTCTGACTGTTCCTTTTACTTATATATTTTCTAAATCTCAAGTGACGGCGTCTCTTCCGTGGATTGACCTCCCAATCTACCAAGATTGGAAGCTAAAGCGTCACATTATTCCTTTGCCCCTCAACTTTCTCTTCATAATTGCAAAGGGGCACAGGGCCCTGGGTGGGGCTTTGGTTTCCCGGGCGTTTACGCACCCTCTCAGCTCCCCGCCATGGAGTGGCTTCGGTCACCCAGGCTTTATTGTGGTCGGCAGGGAGGGTTCTGTGGGGGCGCTCGTTTATGGCCTTGGCCTTACTCGGGGCCTTGGGGCTGTTCGGCCAGGCAGCTTGGGGAACAACAACAACAACAACCTCTCCCCTCACAAGTCTATGCCATGTGTACTTGTGTATACGTCTCTTTTTGAAGAACGTACTACCTACACTCATAAATATGATTATTGGAGGAGCATATGGGATAATAACCAAGATGAGTGGTATTTAACCCTTTCACGACCATATGACGCAGAGGTTGCCAGATTATCAATAAGAAATAGAGTTCTCTCACTCTTATAATTACCTCTCCAAAATTAGTTTTCTGCCCACAGCTAACTCAAAGACAACTGCAGAGGTTGAAGTAACTAAACTAAAGGTTTCTAAATACCCATGATGGTAACAAAGGTTTTAAAGTATCCCTAATAGGCTCAAAAGTGCGTCAAGAACGTGAGAGGGTAACTATATGGGCGAAGAAATGTTAAAAGAAGTAATAGTGACTATGATATGAACAAGATTGGAGTATGCAGCAGTGATTTGGTCACCACATTTGAAAAAGCATACTGTACAGTATAAGTAAATTGGAAAGGGTTTAACCCTCGTAGCACGGATGACCTCTTAGAAGGTACTGTAATAGCCACTTTCCCCGTGGGCACCGGGTGGCCTCTTAACAGCCTAAGGGTTATTCTAAGGTTTAAAACCACTTAAAACTGCACTAGAGAAAGTTTTGTTGTCTTAGCATGGACCGTATAACCAACAAGAACAAGAAAACAGAGCCAGCCAGTTATGTGACTCCTGCTAGCAAGCAAGCCTTACAAAAGCTTATATTGATTTTCCTGAGTCCCAAACGATGTATGGAAGCAGACGACAGTTACTTAGGAATGGTTACAAAGGTGAAATATATTAAAAATCAATATTATTACATAATACATAATCCATAATCAATAATAAATTGTTCAACGAATATAACCAGACCGTAGCCATGGCCGCTGATACACCGTCGCCGTATTCGGACGATGCTCGGTATTTCTAGCAAACTCTCGGACTTAATTCTTATCTCACACAATAACCATTTAATGTACAGTATTCTAGTCTTCACCCAACAGCCATATCTGCCTCTGGTATGTATATAAACTTGGTTAGGCTATTTATTTGCAGAGATATGAGTATCGGTAAATGCCGAAAAACGGGAGTAGACACTGATTCCTAGGCTTTTGTCCGCCATACTGACCTATTTATTTTCATCATAAAAATTGAACCACTTGGTCTAGAGACTTCTAGTTTTCACCCATCGCAAGATAACAACGATAACTGACGCTGGATATATATATAACCGAGGCTAGGCAATTTTGCTGACGTATCTATAAGCGCGCCAAAATCTTGAGAATTCGCCGATTCAGCCAGATCCAGGACTCCCGCAAAAATTTAAAGGCGAGAGGGCCCATAGATCGAGGGTTAAAGGATAGCTAAAAGATGATCCCGAGGTTGAAGGAGTTGACATATGAAGAAAGACTGAGGACTACAGATACCTACTTAAGGGGATCGTCCTCCCTAAATAGGGTTAACCCATGGTACCCGGAAGGGCTCTGAGGAGCCCATAACAAACTAGGGCCCGAAACACGGATGGGCTCTTGAGCACCGTAAGCTTAAAAGCCTATTAAGCGTGTTTTGAAAGCCGTGCGTCCGACGCATGTAAACAAAGCTTGTCTTTGCGACACTGCACCTCCGAAACCAAGAAGGAGACGTCGGATCAATGTTGTTGTTGTATGCATTGACGAGATTAGTGTCTGCAAATGTCCGATATCGCTAACATCGCCTCGAAACTTTTTTCACAGAAATCGTCATCACAACTGAATCAGTTGACTTAGAAAGCTCTACTCAACGCTAAAGGATACAAAACAGGGCTACATTTAGAGATGTGAGTGAATTCTCTAGCAGTTAAAATAACAAAGATAGGGCTAGCTTATTACGACGTTTTTTGGCCAGATCCCCCGGGTTTCGGGGATATCCTATAGAAGGCGAAACCGGTCTGTGAGGGTTTTCTGCCTCATTTGAAAAAAATCAGTTATAGCCCTAAAAGTCTACACTCAACATCCCTCTGTAAAGGGGTTGTTCTTGTTGTTGCTGTTCCCCAAGCTGCCTGGCCGAACAGCCCCAAGGCCCCGAGCAAGGCCAAGGCCATAACCGAGCGCCCCCACAGAACCCTCCTTGCCGACCACAATAAAGCCTGGGTGACCGAAGCCACTCCATGGCGGGGAGCTGGGGAGGGTGAGGAAATGCCCGGGAAACCAAAGCCCCACCCAGGGCCCTGTGCCCCTCAGCAATTATGAAGAGAAAGTTGAGGGGCAAAGGAAAAATGTGACGCTTCGGCTTTCAATCTTGGTAGATTTGGAGGTCAATCCACGAAAGAGACGCCGTCACTTGAGATCTAGAAAATATATAAGTAAAAGGAACAGTCAGAGTAAGCTATGGGTATGGTAGAGATCGCTCAGTTCTCACTCAACCAGCCCATCACCACATGACTAGAACCCAATCCTCTCAGCAACAGCTAGGAAAGGCCCTAGAAAGCCGCCTTTGGCGGGGGGATAGCTCCCCTATTTCAACCTTTTCGGGGTTGGGCACCCGCCTGTAAAGGGGTTATCACACTTGCCAATATTTCCGTGGTCTCCACGATTTCCGTGGTTTCTGGTCTATTTTCCGAGGTCTTGCCAACAATCCACGCTTCCCGAGCAACTTGGGAGATCTTCGTCTATCCACGGAAATTTTCGGGCATAAATTAGTAGGTTATGTCATGGAAATACATTTCTTATTTATAAATATATAGTAATATATACTGTATATACTGTATTCCATATCATTATTAAACTACTGTAGATAAGTTTTAAAATATCTAATGATAATGTGATATGTGATATTCGAACTTAAGAACTATAAAATATCACATGGAACATATAAAATCATACATATAAACAAGCAAGGGAAGAAAGATCATCACAGCCTATTTTAAATGTGGTAATGCATAAATCATGGCCTGTGATTGGTTAAGAGGCTTGAGCCCGCGTCAGTCAGTCTACTCTCTCGCTTACTGCTTGCGTTTATAATTTCTTTATCTCGCTTGTGTTTACTTTATGATATTATTATGTTCTATCCAACAACCAACTCTACTCCTAAAATCGATTAATGAAATATTACAAACATATGTGGCAGTCCGTGGATTCGAACCCAGGACGCTCACACCGAATATCAACACCTTATACATTGCACCACGAAGGCAGTTAAAGAATGGTGGACACTGCCTACGATTTATTATGCAACTTCGAATTCTGCATATCAATCTAAGCATGTACACACATCCCAACTGCAACTCACGTAGGCTATGCATATGTGAATGGAAAGAGCAATTAATGGGGCCTTAACCACTAGGGAAGGCCTCTCGATAAATTACTCCTGAACCAATATCAATTATTATGTTCTATCCAACAACCAACTCTACTCCTAAAATCGATTAATGAAATATTACAAACACATGTGGCAGTCCGTGGATTCGAACCCAGGACGCTCACACCGAATATCAACACCTTATACATTGCACCACGAAGGCAGTTAAAGAATGGTGGACACTGCCTACGATTTATTATGCAACTTCGAATTCTGCATATCAATCTAAGCATGTACACACATCCCAACTGCAACTCACGTAGGCTATGCATATGTGAATGGAAAGAGCAATTAATGGGGCCTTAACCACTAGGGAAGGCCTCTCGATAAATTACTCCTGAACCAATATCATATACGTTATTATTGTGTTTCCTGTGATTTTTAATAGCTCTTTAGATTCGGATAACACTGTAATTTATTAAGTAATCGTTAAAATTACTTAAAAATATATACAGTAGTTTAATGAATAAATAAGGAACAATACAGATAATAAATAAATTATCAGGGCACTGCTAAAATAGCCAACCATGAGCGTGCTGCTGCTTCCACTGACTTTCACTTTTACCGACATTCTACGTGGATTCATGTCGCTTAATTGTTTTAAGCAATAGAGAGCAATATAGTCATACTTACCATGTTTGTTATATATGCTCAGCTTTATCATTGGGATTGAGATGTATTAATAGCATGACGGGAAGCTAAAACAACCGAAATAAGATCAATTAATTTTGAAGTGAGAACGAAAGTGTACATATTTTTGTGGATTATCTAGGTGCATGTGTGATAGGTGTTACGACTGGGGTTTAAATATATCAGGGCTCTTATTCATTGGACTAGTAATGGCATAAATGCTACAACGGAAAGCGCTAGATCCAACCTCTGATGTATATTCCCAGTGAACAAAGAACACAAATACTCTACAGAGTTCTATATGCAATAATAGGCTATCAAACTCTCAATAAATGTGCGTCTACTCTAGGCTTAATGTTATGTGAAAACAGCCTATTACTACCTATAACCGAAGGTGCTTGGTTATGGTATGCAAAGTAAGGTGGTAAGAGAAGTTACAGCTTACGTTACTTTAATCAATAAATGTCAGGCACTCCTGCATGAAAGAAAGTGCACTAAAGTCCTTCAACACTAACAAGGAATCTTCTTTAAATGTTAGATGCTATAAAGATGTTCGTATCGGAAATGGAACCCAAAAAGGCAGGCAGCGGAACAATGCTCGTGCAGGCTATGCACACAAAAAGGCAGAATATATAATGCCGTCGGAGCCAAGAATATCCTAAACACTACAACAATAATAATAATCGCCACGACAATGCAGTATTCCTATCAACAAAAAGAGCCTAAGTCGTTTGTGTCTCCATACATCAAACTAGGCTGCGAAATGCTTGTGTAATGATAAATGGGTATGCATAAAAAGAGTACTTGGTTTAATATACTTAATGTCTACTTATGATTGATAAAGTCTAGCTAGAGTCAATGATACGAGATACTGGTGCGCAGGCATGCTGCATAGCCTAGTGCAAATCTCAAGTCTGTGCGTCAAATATTACGTTATAGGGAAGGGTAGCTCTCTTGATAAACCTTAATACCGAAGTATTAAGCGTTCTCCTGGCGTACCTCAAAGACAAACAACGAGCTTAGAACAGTGCAGAATGGTATAGGCAAAAAGCCCTCATTCGTGCATGCTCTACTCTCAATGGCACACAGACTAGAATTTACTCAATCAACTCCAGTTCTCAGGTATGTCATGCAGCTTTTTCCTAAAGCCAGTACTCATAGGAAACCATACCTTATAATATCAGACTCCTAGTCTAGCATTATCTAATCCAGCAGAACACTAATAATTAAAGGAAGCAGTACTAAACAATATGAATGCCAACCAATGCTTCGTGATCCACTTATCTTAACAACTAACATACAAGGGTTATATCAGACCTTAACGCACAATACAACTGGCCAGCATGAAGCTGATTTTGCAGAGTTAACCAGAGGGGGTATAATATTAATAAAAAGGTGGTGAAAGATATGAAAAAAGAGAGGTAGGCAGAGGAAAAGATTCTCAGGTGCGGAGCGGAAGACAGGTAGCAAGGAAAAAAGATGGATGCGTTCTAGAAACCAGATCTGAGGGAGAGAGTGGCGAGGAACTGTATATATACTCGCACTAGCTCGAGGCGCGTGGGAAAAAAGCGGTTACAAGTCCTCTAGCCACTAGCAAGGGAGCTAGCAGCATGGTAAGGACCTCTCTCAACCAACCCCCACGAGGCAGCCAGCCGTGACGTCATCGAGCGGGACAAAAACACTGCGCGCTCCCTCTCACTCTGTTCTACTCTCTCTCTCTCTCCCAGATCCCATCATTACTAGTTAATGATAAAACATATACTTTACAATTAAATATATAAAGCCTTGACATGGGTGAAAACAAAGATCCTTTCTGGACTGCCCATGACACGAGCTTTCATATGAAATAAAGCACACTCTAATACATAAACTGTAGCCCCATCCACTGCCCTGGCGATCCTAGCGAGTCACTGTAGGACAAGCCATGCGGTTCTAACGGAGTGGTTAACGTCACATAGGGAAACCACAGTATTGTCGTCTAAACTATGAACGAAGATCCAGAAACCACGAAAAAATAGCCAAGTGTGATAACCCCTTTAGTGTGTTAAATCTTGTTGCTGAAATCCATTTAGAAATCAGTATATTTCTATGTCTTTTCAAAATATTGCGAGCTGTCTGGGCAGTCTCGCGACAGGGGGCGGGGGGATTTGGGGGTGAGGGGAGGGTCTGTATGTCTGTATACATTATGCATAAATCCAGTATATCTATCTATCTATTGCCGGACGCCGTGATTCCCAAAGGGGTGGCCAGGAACGAAACACCCTCCCGCACCTCTGTCCCCAGTCAGTCGACGCTCCTCCTCCCATCCAGCACCGCTTTCACGCATATACTTCTTAACTCCATCTTTCCACCTCTCACACGGTCTACCTCTCCCTCTATGTCCTTCCACCTCACTCTCGTGCACTCTCTTAGCTTCCCATATGTTCCACATGGCCGAACAATCTTAAGGTGTTCCTTTTCAAACTTTCTAACACATCTACATTCACACCACACCTCTCTCGGTACTTCCTCATTCGTCTGTCTATCCCTCCATGTAACTCCACAAGCACTTCTCAAATAACTCATTTCCACCCCTCTTACTCTTGGTTTGAGTCTCTCCACCAACGTCCATGCTTCGCTTCCGTAAGTCAATGTTGGAATTACCACACTATCATGCAAGGACTTCTTTACTTCCATGCTAACCACCTTATTTCTTGTTACTGTTTTCAGTGTTCCTACAACCCTCTTCCCCTGTTGCACCCTCTCCCACACTTCTTCATCCATACTCCTATCTTTACTTGACACACTGCCCAAATACTTAAATGAGCTGACATTCTCCATAGCCTGACCGTTCAACCTCACCTCACACTCTGTGGCTTCACCCCTTTCGAAGATCATAACCTTGCTCTTTCCTGCATTTACCTTCAGATTCCGTTTTTCGCACACTGTTCCAAACATATTTATCAGACCCTGCATCTCCCATTCATTATCGCTCATCACAACTGTATCAGCAAACAGCAGTACAGGTAGTTTCCACTAGTTTCCCTCCCTTATCAGCGATACACCAACATCCACTGCTCTTCCTTGTACAGTATTTCTTTCATGACATTTGAGAGCTATAAAACCATCCTCTCTGTAATGTTGAAGCACAATAACAATAATATACAGGCAAATTTATAGGAATAGATAGATTTATAATAAAGCTTATTTTTAACCCTAATTTTACACTACAGTAATTTGATCCTAATGCAAAAACTAATAGTAATAATTACTTGAACACTGATATGGGACATCTTATAGTCCTCTACTTGTGTGCCAAATCTCATTGAAATCAAACACAAATTATTGACACCTCCTATGTAAGGGGTGGATGATCCCCTTAAAAGCCACAAAGAACAAAGATCTCCAGGGCAGTCTGGAGCCGGAGTCCTGGGGATAGTAATTTCCTTGCCAGCTTACCTTCCCTACCGAATCTGTCTTCATTCCATTTGGATATATCCCTATTTACCAAGGAAGTGAGATTAAATTTCAGCATAGGAAACCCCATTAGCACATTCACCTTGTTGTAACTTTCAAGGAAATTTATTTTTTCAAACTTAACTAAAGAGTTTAGATTATAACAAAACTTGAAATGTTTATATCATCACATCAAGTAGCTTTTTGTTAGCTATCATTTTTATTTCCAAAAACAGAACTGGATGCTATACAGTAGCCTACTACAGTACTTACAGAAAGATTTTCAATATTTTTGTCTTTCTTGACCAGATCTTTATAAACAGAAGGAAATGTGTTGATGAGTGCACCCCTCATGTCTTGTGCTGGACTCTTCTGCATAACACAGCTCCTGTGTGACAAAAAATACTGATTAGATAACATACATGCCGGTACTGTACAAAATTTTAAATACAAAGTGGTCCACAGAAGGTGCGGTTTCAGTTTCACGTTCCAATGGGCAGCCTCACTCGACAGGTTTTAATTTCCAAGATCACATCGAATGACATGATCCCACATCTTTCCATAGGTAGCGCCAGCTAACTTGACAATAATCTTGTCCCTTAACTTCTTATAACTCAAAATGAAAGCAATCGGGCTGACGTTTCTATCATTTAGAAAGAGTCCACCAGGAAATAGGTGTGGTTACTTACAGCTAGCTTGCTCTAGGACCTTTTGAGTTACAGAGAGCTCAAGGATCAAGATCATTGTCAAGTTTGTTGGCGCTACCTATAGTTTGGGTAAACTTCCTCCACATTCATGGACTTGCATATTTTCACCCAATCGAGATCATACACAAACACATTAACAGAACATATTGAATAACTGTTCCGGAACAAAACGATAGTCATATTGGTGCTAATATTCAACCCGTTTAAGTGAAGTGAAAATTCACTTAGAAGCCTTGTTCGGTTCCCAAAAATCTGGTATGGAAGTGAAACATGGACCTCAGATGATAAGGGCCTCTCTAAGTTGAGAGCTGTGTTGATAAGCTTTCAGAATAGCATCTATCTGAATAACCTAGAACCTAGACACACCACTCTAAGTAACAAGGAAGTGTACAAATATTGACCTGCGGCTGAATGCTGGAGATCTATGAATGATCAACTTGATTTTATTGTTATTGTTGGGGATCCGAGATGGCGGGTGGATAAGACACTTTTGATTTGTCACTGTATTTTTTTAGATTTTTATATGAACTTCGGTGTGCTTAGATATTGCCCACAACAAGTCCTGTGCTAAGTGAGAGCCAAAACCACAGTCGCAAAACTCATCAACAGTGGCAATAGATTATATAACCAAGGAGCCACTTAGGAAAAAGACCGATAAGAGATGGAGGACTGTTGGATGGCTCCTGGTTACTCGAGACGCAGAGGATCATCATTGCTTCGCAATGACTTATGCTTCAGAAACGTGGCCTGTCAAAATGGATATCAACAGAATGGAACAAAATGAGATGAGAATGGTGAGATGGATGTGTGGTGCCAAACTGCAAGATAGAATATCAAGTGAAGAGCTAAGGAGAAGGTTAGGTATCAAGAATGTCAGTGATGAGATGCATACTAGCAGGCTTGGATGGTTTGGACATGTGGAGAGGATGGATGAACTAAGTTGGGTGAAAAGATGAAAGTCCATGAATGTGGAGGGAGCTGCACCAAGGGGCGGACCAAGAAAGACATGGGATCGGACTTTGCGGTCTGATCTTAAATCAAAGAGCCTATCGAGTGAGACAGCTCTTAACAGGGTTGCCTGGAATGCCGCCATTAGGAAGTGAGACCGGAACCGCACTTCGTGTGGAGCACTCGGTCTTTAAATTTGTGTGTGTGTGTGTGTGTGTGTGTGTGTGTGTGTGTGTGTGTGTATTTTTTTTGTTTTTCTTCTATATTCCAACTACTCCCTCTCGGGCATAGGCTGAGAGCCTGTACATTCCACCGCTCAACACGGTGAAGCCCGTGAGGTCTTGTTCCAGTCTGGGGAGTGAGACATGTGAAGCATCCATCATGGCTCGAAGGAGCTCCATCTCTGAAGCGGCTGGTTGCTTCGCTCAAGTGCTTCACCGTCTCACCCTCCAGACTCAGACCCTCACTCTCAGAACGCCACCTATTGAGCAGTGAACTCACTAGGCATTGTCCCCCTGTAACATATTTTGAATATGGGAATATTCATACAGTGTTATTTAATCAGGGAACAATGAGGGTATTTTTTTGGCATTTCGGTGGGCTTTGTGGTAATGCACTGATACTAGGTACAGCACAAATTCAATCACAATAATATCTTCCCATTGACATATCGGGATTTGAACCCGGGTCCATTGGATTACCAATCCAGTGGCATGACCACTCCACCACACCTCCCCAAATATATATGTATATATATATATATGTATATATGTATATATGTATGTATGTATGTATGTATGTATGTATGTATGTATGTATTATTATATTTTTTTACATCAACCAACTTCACTTCTAAACTCAATTAATTAAATCAACAAATACATGTGGCACTCCAAGGACTCGAACCTAGGATACTCACATCAAAATTTTGCGCACTTATGCATTACGCTATCAAGACAGTTGCAATATACTGTACAGTATTATAGCTACTGTACTGAAATACAGTATATATATAATTTTGAACAGTTACAGACACATAACAGAACATATCCATGCATCAGTTTCACATTAAGAATTGAACTTCAAATTAATCATCTTTATTTTTATTAATTTCACCACAACACCAAACACCCCCAATGAAGAGATAGAAGACCTAACTAAACTATGTACAGTACATTAAAACAAATACTGTACTTCAAGACAATTTGAGACTGTAAATGAAAATCTGAACATTTTTAATCATTGGATTACAGAACACAATAATAGCATTTAAATCCTCTTACTTATCATGTGACAAGGTAAAGTGTACACCAGGTGCAGCTAGTGAAAATGACAGCATTAGGTCTTCCACTTTCTTCATCTCTTCCTTCCGCCGCTTGGAGTTGTTGTAGTACTGTCGCCGCACAGGAACATTTTTGAATAGGTTACTGACGCATACAGTTGTTCCTGTAAGAAATGGAGAAAATTAATATGCTATGCTACAGTATTATTGAATTCTCGCTACCAATAAATGCCTACAGTGGCCGATAGAGGCGCTGAACGCAAGGTTTACCGCGGTGCATTGTGGGAAATGGGCGACATCGCGGAGCTATCCACCCTCCTTCTCCTTCAACAATGCAGTTAGACGAAATGTCTGTAGCTGACACATACTTTGGTCTATGCATACTGTTGTTTTATATATTTTAAAATCACCCATATTCATAAATAACATATATTTACAATACAAAGTCATCAGGTATTTTCGCGCCAATTTTGTTATGATAATTAATCAGCTTATAATTATGTTTGTAGTCATCATCAGCTGCATATGGACTTTCCCTTTATTACTATACTATATAAGTACTTAGTTGTTGTTGTTGTTGTTGTTGTTCCCCAAGCTGCCTGGCCGAACAGCACCAAGGCCCCGAGCAAGGCCAAGGCTATAACCGAGCGCCCCCACAGAACCCTCCCTGCCGACCACAATAAAGCCTGGGTGACCGAAGCCACTCCATGGCGGGGAGCTGAGGAGGGTGCAGAAACGCCCGGGAAACCAAAGCCCCACACAGGGCCCTGTGCCCCTCAGCAATTATGAAGAGAAAGTTGAGAGGCAAAGGAAAAATGTGACGCTTTGGCTTCCAATCTTGGTAGATTAGGAGGTCAATCCACGGAAGAGACGCCGTCACTTGAGATCTAGAAAATATATAAGTAAAAGGAACAGTCAGAGTAAGCTATGGGTATGGCAGAGATCGCTCAGTTCTCACTCTGATAGACCAGCCCATCACCAATAAGTACTTAGTGTAGTTGTATACTGTATAATAAAAACGTGTAGAATCACACAAAAATTGAGATAAACTGTGCATATCCTAGGTGTTGGGTATAGTGATGTCTACAGTCGTAGCTCTGGCGCTAGTTCAGAAGCGTCCACCAGAGGTCTCAAGAGAATTGTTGGTAGGGAGAATTGGGAGTGAACCCCGCTTCTTGTTTATTCACAAATACTGTACTACTGTATTACTCTACGGTACTCTCTATAATACATACATACATACATCAAATTTTAAGACTGAGTGTTCCACACATAAGCACAGTTTCAGTCTCCCGTCCTAATGGCGGCATTCCAGGCAACCCTGTTAAGGGCTGCTTCACTTGTCAAGTTCTTGGATTTGAGATCGGCGCGTATAGTCCGATCCCAGGTCTTCCTCGGTCCACCCCTTGGTGCAGCTCCCTCCACAATCACAGCCATGCATTTTTTCACCCAATTTTGTTCATCCATTCTCTCCACATGTCTATACCATCCCAGTCTACTTGTACGCATCACCTCGCTAATACTCTTTATACCTAAACGTCTCCTCAGCTCAACATTTGTTATTCTATCCTGTAGCCTGGCCCCACACATCCATCTCACCATTCTCATCTCATTACGTTCCATTCTGTTGACATCCTCTACTTTAACGGCCCATGTTTCTGAGGCATACATCATTGCACTTCTAACACATGAGGCATAAACCTTTCCCTTCAGGGGGAGAGGCATTCTTTTCATGGTCAGGATTGGCATCAGTTCTCTGAATTTCCCCCAGCCACACCTAATTCTAGTAACAGTGGCAGCCTCGGCCCCACCACCGGCAGAGATGGTATCTCCTAGGTAACAAAACTTGTTCACCAACTCCAAAGACTCATTTCCAAAATTCACAGCCACAGGATCATCATTCAACACAAGCTCGCCTTTGCACACTACGCACTCAAATTTCTCTATTTCTGACTTATCCTTCGGCAGGGGTCCCTTTATTCTACTACAGCGCTTACTCCCATGGTGTACCCAACATGACACATGCTACATTGAATTGAGTTAACGCCCACTCCCTTTCCACACACTGCACATGGGTATGCACCGCTCTTTTCCACATTGCCTCGTCTCAATCTACAATGCATAACCTTGGTTTTGTTAATATTGACTCTTAACCCTTGCTCGCCATGCCCTCTCTCCACTCTCTGAATTTGGCCTCAGCATCTTGCATACTGTCAGCTATTAGGACTAAATCGTCTGCATAAAACAGTTCCAACGGGAGTCCGCCTCTAAAAACTCTAGACAGTGCCTCCAAGACCATAATAAAGAGGAGGGGGCTTAACACTGAACCCTGATGGACTCCAACACAGACTGCGAACTCATCATCCAGTACACCCTTCACCCTCACCGCACTTCGCGAATCCTCATACATCTTCATTATCACACGCACCAGCCACTCTTCCACACCAAGTTTCTTCATAGCCCACTGCATAACATCTCTAGGCACCCTATCAAAGGCCTTCTACAGGCCTACAAACACAAAGTAAAGATCCCTGCCTTTAAGTATCTTTCCTGTATCTGCCTGACTATGGAGATAGCATCGGTTGTACCCCGTCCTGGTATAAAACCAAACTGCATATCATCAATAGAGATGTTTTGCCTGATCAAACCCTCAAGGACTCTCTGACAGACCTTCATGATTTGGTCAAGCATTTTCAGGCCCCTATAATTTCCTCTATCTAGCGCATCCCCTTTTCCTTTGTATATATTTACTATTACACTTTTGAGCCAATCCTCTGGGATTTTCTCATCTTTAATAATGGTGTTTATCAACTCAGTGACTAAGTTTACACCAGTCTCCCCTGAGGCTTTTATCATCTCAGCGACAATGTTACCATAGTAGCTAAACTAGATGCGGAAATTCGCCTCCAGAAAATATGCTTAACCCTTGTCTAGCGGGGTGTTTTGGGCTATTTTGGGCATATTCAGGCCCTCCTGAATGATCAATCAAGTATCTGCATGGAAGGAAATGTATTCAGCAAAAAACTAGGCGCTAAAAGCTTCAAAATGAGACCAGAACGAGCTACGTAGCACTCGTGGTTCTCATGCAGTGGTATTTACCTAATTGTATTTACCTAATTGTAGTTTACAGGAGTTGAGCTAAGCTCGTGTTGTCCCGTCTCTCAGTCTACTTTTTATCCAATTTTTTCTTGAAAATATGGATGTTCCTTGCCCCTACCACCTCCTCCTCCAGCCCATTCCATTTGTCAATACATCTATAGGGGAAGCTAAACTTCCTGATATCGTTCTTGCAGGTAGGTCTTTTTACTTTGTAGCTGTGGCCTCTAGTTATTCCTGTATCCATAATTAATATATCCTCCCTATCCAGCCTCTCCAGCCCCCGGGTGCATTTGTACATCATTATCATGTCTCCCCTCTCTCTCCTCTCTTTTAAACTCGGTAGATTTAATTTGTCTAGCCTCCCTTCATATGGCAGTTCTCTGAGACTTGGAACCAATCTAGTAACTGCTCTCTGGATTCTTTCTAACTTGTGAATATGCTTCTTTAGATGCGGGGACCACACCACTGCTGCGTATACTCCAATCTTGGTCTAATCATACTCTTCATAATTTTCGCTACCATGGTCTCATCCAAGTAGTTCAGAGCAACTTTCATATTCCCAGCCATTGCATACATTCCGCTAAAGAGCTTGTTAATATGTTTCTCTGGCGACAAATTATCTTGTATAATCAACCCTAAATCCTTTTCTTTTTCGGCCTTGCTAATTATATTATCTCCCATCCTGTACTCCCAATTTGGTCTATTCACACTTCTTCCCATATTTAACACATGGCATTTACTTATATTAAATTTCATTTTCCACTTGGTGCTCCATTCATATATTTTATCTAAATCCCCCTCACAACTACTTTTATTCGTTATTTGTCTCATAATTTTGACGTCGTCTGCAAACATTGACATGCAGGAATTTATGCCTATCGGCAGGTCATTCACGTACATAAGGAACATGAGAGGTGCCAACACAGATCCCTGCGGCACACCACTCTCAACTTTCCGCCACGATGAGTAAGTTCCTCTAATTTTGGTCCTCATTTCCCTATCTGTTAAATAGCTCTCCATCCATTTCAGCAAACTCCCCCTGACACATCCTAGCGTCTCAAGCTTAGATAACAATATCTTATGTGGTACCTTATCGAATGCTTTGGAAAGGTCTAAGTAGACGCAGTCCACCCATCCGCCTCTTTCTTGGAGAACATCTATCACCCTACTGTAATAACATAGCAAACTGGTAACACAAGATGTCCCTTCTCTGAATCCAAATTGCTTTCGGGTTATTATCTTCTTTCTCTCCAACATTTTCATCCATCTCTTCCTAATTAGCTTTTCACAAATCTTGCATACAATACTAGTAAGTGAAACTGGTCTATAGTTTAGAGGGTCCTCAGGGTTTCCATTCTTGTATATCGGGATGATATTAGCTCTTTTCCATTCAACAGGAACCTGTCCTTTATCTAAGGAAGCTTGAATTATGTCCCTCACTGGCTCCACTAATTGCTCTGCACACTCCTTTAAAACTCAGGCAGACACTTCATCCGGTCCCATAGCTTTCCTTACTTCAAGTCCTCTCATCGCAGATAACAGCTCATCTCTAGTTATTTCAATCTTACTAAGACCACTCTCCAGTACTCCCGCCTGTGGTTCGTCAAAACCTTCCTCTCTAGTAAAAACTGACCCCAATTTGTTATTCATTACCTCACACATGTCCGATACATTTTCATACGTCCTAGCATCAACTCTTAATTTAGTAATTTGTTTCTTTACCTTCAACTTACTGTTTATATATTTATAAAATAATCTAGGGTCACTTTCACATTTATTTACTATGTTCTTCTCATAGTTCATTTTAACTTGCCTAATTATGTTAACATATCTATTCCTCTCCTGTTTATATTTATTCCGATTACTCTGTGTTCCTTCTTCTTAATCTAGCCCAAGCTGCATCACGCCTACCCAAAGCTCTTTTGCATTTCAAATTAAACCAATCTTTCTGCTTAGTAAAATTTCCAGTTTTATATCTTGGGACAAACAGATTGGTTCCTACTCTATAAATTTCGAGGAATCTACTATATTTACCTTGTACGTCCTGTTCCTTAAAAATAAGATCCCAATCTACTCCCTCTAAATATCTTTTCAAGGATACATAATCAGCTTTACTATAATTTAATCTGTCATTTATGTAGCTATTGTCTAATCTATTGGCATTACTCAAGGTCAACTTCCATTTTAATAATAGGTGATCACTTTTACCTACAGGACATAAATAGTTTATATCACTAATTTCGTGAGGATCTTTTGTAAAAATCAGATCGAGTTTAGAAGGTTCGTTATTACCCCTCATTCTTGTATTTTCCTTCACATGTTGTGCAAGTACATTTTCCGTAACTAACTCCACTAGCCGACTTCCCCAAGATCTCTGATTTGGCCCTGCATCTCCCGATTCCCAATCAACCTCACTACAGTTGAAATCTCCTACCAAGATCAATCGATTCTTCCTTAAAAGCAATCTTCTCAACGACTGAATCATATCCTCTACCATCTCCTCAAACTCCAACTCCCTCCATGCTCTGGTCTTTGGTGGCATGTAAGCTACTGCCATGTCTAGCTTTTTTCCTTCTATATCATTGAGTTCAACTGCCATTATTTCTGCCTTGTCATTATTTAACTCCACGTGCTTTGCTGTCATAGGGTTCTTAACTAATACTGCCACTCCACCTCCCCTTTTACCCTTCCTATCATATCTCCATATATTATATCCTTCACTAAACACTATGTTGCTGTCAAAGTCCTGGTTCAGCTTTGTCTCTGTCAAACAGACTATCTGTGGTTGATCTTTTCTTAATATATCATCTAACTCTACCTTTTTACTGTTTATTCCATCTATATTAGTGTAGTAGCACAGTATATTTGAATCCACCTCCTTGTTTCTCTTCCCTCTCTGCCTCCTACCAGGTTCACCTCCTCCTCCATCCCTTCCCTGACCCAGTTCCACCTCCCCTGCTAATTCTATTCTCCTCCCTCCCCCTCCACAACCTCCCACACCCCTCTCTCTCCCTCTGTTCCACCTTCTCCACCACATCCTGACTCTCTCTCCGGTCCCCTGCTCCCTGCATTATCTCTCGCTCCGTCTCCTTGCTTTGACTTCGTACTTGTCTCTCTGTCTCTTTCCCTATCACTCCTCTTACTTTCGGTTCTTGGTGGCTCCTGATGTACCACTTCCTTACATGCCCTTCCCTTATTCTCCAAAAAAAATTCTTCTTTTGCTCTTCAGACAACTTTCCATTCTCTTCATCAGCCTTAGCTTGGAGTTCCCTTAACTGTTCTCGTTCTTCTACACTTAGGTCCTTTTTTACCCTTATATGATTCAGCTCTGTCGAATTTAATTTCCAGCTCACATTGGCTACTGCTTCTGCTGTTGATCTAAACTTTAGTTCCACTCTTAGTGGTCTCATCTCGCCCTTCTTATATTTTCCTAACCTTCTCACCTCCTCCAATTCTTTTACCCATCCATAACCCTCGTCTAAGTAATCCAGTATCCCCTTGACTTTCACAACATCCCTTTCCTTTCTTACCTTCATATCTGCCAGGTGCTCTTCCACATCTCCAAAGATTACTACACACTTACCTCTATCTATTGTCTCTCTCACTACCTTCTCTTTCTTCTTTAAAACTTGCACTACATTTTTTTCAAACTCTTTCTTTTCCTTTTCTCTCTCTTCCTTCTGCTCCTTCACAATTTCTTCAAGGGCTACCATCGTGGCACTCTCTACCCTTGTCCACTCATTTTTTACCTCACTAATTCCTTTTACTTCCTCACTCAGGTGGCCCTCATATTCCTTAAGCTGAGCCTTGAGTGCCACATTTTCCGCCGCTAACTCGTCTAATCTGGCCATCACTGCCTCTAGGCTGTCACTTACTGGCCTAGGCCTATCCACCCCGCTAGTAACGCCACACATATCGGACAAAACTTCTACTTTAGCCCCTAACTCCTTCCTCCAATTTTCCATCACTCCCCTCCATCTCACAAGACCCATCAATTGTTTTTTCATACTTGACAACTGATCATCCTTGTCCTCGGTGATAAAGCCTTCAAATTCGTATTCCTCCTCATCCCCAGCTAGGCTTTCACGCCTTCCCGCCATCGCGAGGTGGTCGTCTGCCAGCCTAAAAATAACAATCGCCCCACTGTCCCATCTCACTCCAGGAACTGTTTTACTTAATCCATATTTTCAATTACTTGGAATATCCAATTACAGTACATCTGAATTCTCATAAAAACACCTAATTACTTATGAAATGCACATATAAATTTCCGGGACAACACTTAGACACTCCTATCAACTTCACACAAGGTAATTCATTATCGGAGAGCAGCTGCGAGGTGTTGACAGCTCGGAGGACACCTCGACCAGTCGAGCGTGACTCTCGCACCAAGACCAAGACCAAGGTGAGGAAGTGCCACCAACATGGGAGTTTAGTGTATAGCGGTATATTTTTCCCAGCTATGCTCACTACTGGCTACACTGCCGGCCTCTCGAGTCTCGAGAACACAGGGAGCGTGAGTAAGTGGGTGGCGGTAAGCCCTGGGTGTCGGATGTGTGGCCTGCTGCGCTCCCGGCCATTTGCACTCGATTTTAACCCTTTAAAAGCCTTAATAATGCTCCTAACTTGCTGCAAATTGGTGCACGACTTAAGTCGAGTGCCGCTCTTTAAGGGTTAAGGACCTATCCCGGTAGAACCCTGTCTCCAACAACATCCATGCTTCGCTCCCGTAAGTCAATGTCAGGATTACCACACTGTCATGCAAGGACTTCTTGACTCCCTTGTTACTGCTTTCAGCGTTCCTATAACCCTCTTCCCCTGTTACACCCTCTCCCACACTTCTTCATCCATACTCCCATCTTTACTCAAAATACTGCCAAACTACTTAAATGAGCTGACATTCTCCATAGCCAGACTGTTCAACCTCACCTCACACTCTGTGGCTGAAGCCTTTTCAAAGACCTTACTCTTCCCAACATTTACCTTCAGATTCCATTTTTCACACCCTGTTCCAAATATATTTGCCAGACGCTGCAAATCCCATTCACTATCGCTCAGGGCGGGTGCCCGACCCCGAAAGGGGTTGAAATAGGGGAGCTATCCCCCCGCCAAAGGCGGCTTTCTAGGGCCTTTCCTAGCTGATGCTGAGAGGATTGGGTTCTAGTCATGTGGTGATGGGCTGGTCTATCAGAGTGAGAACTGAGCGATCTCTGCCATACCCATAGCTTACTCTGACTGTTCCTTTAACTTATATATTTTCTAGATCTCAAGTGACGGCGTCTCTTCCGTGGATTGACCTCCCAATCTACCAAGATTGGAAGCCAAAGCGTCACATTTTTCCCTTGCCCCTCAACTTTCTCTTCATGATTGCTGAGGGGCACAGGGCCCTGGGTGGGGTTTGGTTTCCTGGGCGTTTCCGCGCCCTCCTCAGCTCCCCGCCATGGAGTGGCTTCGGTCACCCAGGCTTTATTGTGGTCGGCAGGGAGGGTTCTGTGGGGGCGCTCGGTTGTGGCCTTGGAATTGCTCGGGGCCTTGGGGCTGTTCAGCCAGGCAGCTTGGGGAACAACAACAACAACAACAACAACAACAACAACAACAACAACAACAACAACAACAACAACAACAACAACAACAACAACAACAACAACAACAACAACAACAACAACAACAACAACAACAACAACTATCGCTCATCAGAACTATATCGTCGGCAAACAGCAGTACAGGCAACTTCCACTCATTTCCTTCCCTTATCAGCGGTACACCAATTTCCACTGCTCTTCCTTGTATTTCTTTCATGACTCCATCAATATAAATATTGAACAACCATGGGGACATCACACACTCTTGCTTTAACCCAACATTCAGATCAAAGAATTCACTCTGTTCATTCTTCACAAGCACTGACACCTTTGCATCCTCATACATGCTCTTCACTGCTTTCAGACTTAGTTGACAGTAGCAAGAAAAATAAAATCCCAGAAAAATTAGCACTTGCTAAATTGTTAAGTAATAATAGTACAGTAGATATATTGATGATATTCTCGTTTGCAATTTGTTAAATTTTAATCAAGTTGCTAAACTTATTTATCCTAATTCTATTCCCCTCACACAATGTAACGTAAATTATAAAGTTGAAAATTTTCTTGATATAAATATAGAGATTGTTAATGAACAGTGCATACTTAAAGTATATCACAAAGTTGATGATTTTAATTTTAACGTAATAAACTTTCCTTTCCCTAGTAGTAATATCGATAGTAAAATAACTTATAATTGTTTTTTATTCCCAGTTAATAAGATTTTGTAAAATTTGCACTAAAGTAGATGACTTTTGGGCTAGAGCTAGGTTACTATACAAACTCTTAGTAGACAGAGGTTTTGAGGCAAGTAAATTGTTACATAAATTTAATCTTTTTAGGGTCAATTATTGCGACTGTATTCTAAAATTTGACATCAATAATTTTAATCAAGCATTTTTAACTTAAAGTTTCTTGTATAACCTCTGCTTACTTTTTGTCTGTATTTATTGTTTATCTTTTTCTTTTTCTAATATTAACCCATTGGCTGCGGCAATGTTTGGGCTATTTAGGGCATATTCAGGCACTCCTGAATGATAAATCAAGCATCTGCATTAAATGAAGTGTATTCTGCCGAAAACTAGACGAAAATAGCTTCAAAATTACACCAGAACGGGCCCCGTACGTGGTCTGGTTCACCGGCAGTGGTGCCAGTGAAACGCGGGAAACCCGCTATTTGGTAGCACACGCTCGCTTGGCTACACTGCTGGGAGACACAGAGAGAGACCCGCGCGAGACACAGTGTACCTCAGTGAGCCGCTCGGTGCTCTGAGGGTCGGAGGTGGGCCCCTCACGCTCCCGCCCACTGACACCCGATTTTTACGGTTTTTACAGGCTTTTAAAGCCTGGAAATTGCTGTAACCTGCCAGGACGTTCCAGAACGTCACCCGCAACGAAAGGGTTAATATTAATATTGATGATTTTTTTTAATTAATTGTTCTTGTTAAAAGAGTACTCTTTGTTTAAATCTGTTGTTACTTCTTCATATTTTGCAATTATTTGTCTTTATATTACAGTACAGTACTGTATATGTATTCATTGTCGATAGTATCAATTGCTTGCTTTTGCGATTTCCTTAGTTTATTTGTGCGATAAATGTAGGTTATTTGTAGGGCAGTTATTGATAGGGGTCACTTGAGGCATGCTATGCTTACAGGTACCTACCCGATAGCACTATCGTTAGTGAGTGCTATATATGTATTTTTTGTAATATTATATATTGTATATCTTATTAATTTTTATTTTGTACTATTGTTAATGTCTTGTCAAGTTGCAAATTTGATTTTAATATAACATTTTAACACTAATTGTAGTTTCTTTTATTCATGCAGAGTTTAGTAATATTTGCCAGAACGTCCCAGACTTCCCAAATTGACTAGTTCCCTGAACGTGACGATAGTGCGTTGATATATGTGCGGTTAGTTTGCTTGGGAACCAGATTAACTTGCTCATGTAGTAATGTACACCCTATGTGGTGGATTGTGTTCTTTCATTTCATAAAATTTTATTTTAGTAAGCGTTGTTTCCACATAGCGATTTTGATATGTTGTTTTGACTTTATATTGTCTTTGTCCCAGTTTTGGTTTGACTTTGTTTGCAAGTTTTACATTTTAACTGTATATTCTCAATACTTTCCACAGACCTTCTCTATCAACTCTATCATAGGACTTCTCCAAGTCCATAAAGGCAGCATACAACTTTTGTCCCTTCTCCAGATATTTTTCCACAACACATTTCAAGGCAAAAATCTGATCTATACATGCTCTTCCCTTCCTAAACCCGCCCTGCTCCTCACCTACCCATTTCTCTGTTCTCGTTCTCAGTCTCTCGATCACTACCCTACTGTACCGGTACATCTTCCCTACTACGTTTAGAAGACATATATCCCGGTGATTACCACACACTCCTCTTTCCCCTTTACCCTTATACAGTAAGGGCCTGAAAAAAGGCATAATTTCAATTGAACTAATCCAGAACTGACTGAATTGAGGACACTCAGACATTTGGGAACAAGGCATTAGCAAGACAACATGAGTACACTCTTAGTAAGATAAAATTAGTACACCAGGAAAGGTATAGCAATACCTATACAGTAATTGATATGGACAAAAATATGAGGAATGGAAGGGCTTATAGAAGTAAAAAATAATAATTAGTGACCAGCAAACATAATAAAATGGCATTTTAAACAGTAGAATTAAGCATAATTCTGTATTTTGGGAGCTGTACTATGCAAATATGGTAAAATGGAGAGTGAGATAAAAGAGAGAAAAATGCAAGGGAGAAAAGTGATTGGAGAACTTGATAGTATTCTCAAAGGAAGAATGGTTAGCCAGGAAGTCAAAAAGTCACTGAGAAACAGTGTGCTGCTCCCAACACTCTCGTATGGAAGCGAGACATGGACGGCAAGTGACGAGGACCTCTTCAAACTAAGAGCTGTGGAGATGAGCTTTTTCAGAATGGCAGCTGGCATGAATAGGCTAGATGGGCCAAGTAATAGGGAAGTGTACGAGTCCTTTGGAATGGAAGAGCAGGCTTTGGGCATTGATTGTGGTGTGGTTGAGTGGATAAAGAGAAGTACTTTGAGGTGGTATGGTCATGTTCAGAGAATGGATGAAGACAGAATGCCAAGACAGATATATGGGAGTCAGGTGAGTGGAACCGCTAGTAGTGGAAGACCACCTATGGTATGGGAAAAGAAAGTGGAAAAATATATTGAAGAAAAACTTCCACGTAGTGGAAGGGGCATTGTGGCACGGGCAAAGGAGGCATGTCTTGACAAAGTAGCTTGGAGACGTTTCTGTCATGGCCATCCTCTAGTGGGGGTTTCCCAGGGGGAAGCAAGGCGTCGGAGATGATGATGATGATGAATTAAGCATAAGATGGCATCAACAATTTCAGTATGATGACACCTTCTATATAATTATCTGTACAGTACTTCGTATATCATTAGACGATATTATTCAGGTTGTGAAGGATCTGTGGGAGTAAAAGGGTTATTTTAGAAACAGGTAGTCTTTACCCCTTGATCCCTATAGGTCCTTAACCCTCCAGCCCCGGCTATGTATTATATATATATTCCTCGAAACCCGGGTGTTTTGGCTGAAAAACGTCTAGGCTAGGCTACCGTATATGTGTTAATCTGACTGCTTCCCGCATTCCCGCGCATCCCCAAGCGTAGCTGTGTTATTTACCTGTAGAATGGCATTAAGTAGAGCTCTGTAAGTCAACTGGTTGAGTTGTGATGATGATTTCATTGGAGATAACTTTATGGCCAAAACAGCCACTTTACACTACTTTTCAATACTTAACAACAACATACAGGCACACACGAACAAGCGACGCTCTCCTTCTTGTGGCCGGAGATGCGGGGCGTCGGTCCAGCCGGCTGTTGTTTACATGCGTCGGACCGACGCCTCGCACACGAAGCTCACAGGCTTTCAACCACTGGGCGTTCAAGAGCCCTTCCGGGCAGCTGTTATATGCTTTTTTATGGGCGTTCAAGAGCCCTTCCGTGGTGAGAGGGTTAAGCTGAAAACAAAAACTCTATTATTGGCCAAAAATAATAAAATTGCACTAGTAGTTTTGAAAGTGCCGGTACAGTAGTCCTTCCTCCAAATATGCAAGATCCTACAGTAGTATGCGAATCATAAACAAATACACGAGCAGGGGGCCAAATATAAACATAAAACTTACTACACGAGGTGAACACACAGTACTTAAATCGGAGGTGGTCATGTGCTATACCTTTAGCTGTCATGATGGTGTCATGGTTAGAGCGTGTAAGTTCTGTATGTGGTATCCTGGGTTTGAATCCTGGGAGGATCGCATGCTTTCAATAATCTAATTTGGGGGATATTGGTGTTAAGAACGATGTATATAGTGAAGCAAATCCACCATCTTCTCTCCACCCATCATAATATGCAAGAGACACGTGTGTGATGTGACGTGGCAGGCGACGTGAGCCACCAAGACAGCGCCCTCCCCGCACAGACACGCACCGATCATCGATTGCGTGGATATTACATCACTTTCCATACCCAGATCCCTGCCCACACAGACACACATATGCACGCATGTACCCTAATTATCGATCATGTGGATGTTATATCACTCCGAATTGGGAGGAAGGACTGTACCAAGTTCTATCGATATATTGGTTGAAAAGGTAGTTATATACTTTGCATGAATATTCCTTGGTCACTTAATGGACACTCTCCATGCTGTCAGTCCCCCACAGTGTCCCAATCAAGTCCCCTAACTCTAAGATCTTTCCTCAGCACCTGAACCCATGTTTTCCTCAATCTACTAACTGCCATTTTTTCCCCTAATTCCATAATATAAAATTATGATCTGTTATATCCTCATGGCCAAACCACTGCAGCTTGCCAGTATGTATCACCTCGCCATTACGCTATATATATACCAAGTTTACTTCTTCACAAAACTCTGCTGCTCTCGCTGGTTTCTCTTTCTCACTGTGGCATTACACATCCATCTAGCCGTACACATTTTAATATGCTCAAGTCGACAAGCGTCTTCCTCTGTAAATACTGTACAGTACGCAGTCCCACGTTTCACTACCATATGGCAACACATTTCTCACATATACAGAATACAACGTCCTTTTAGTGCAGAGGGAGAGACTTCACACGGTCAATACCCGTTGTCTCTGAACTTATCTTGTACAACAAACCTAGCCTCTGCACTCTCCAAAGCAATGATCATGTTCCCAAGGTAGCAAAAAATTATCAACACATTCCCAAAAGCAAATATTTCCATTCTAGGCCCAGCTTGGTGATTCCCATGGCATGTAACACAGGTAAAATCAGCCACATGGCTCTTTCTTTCACACTATTACTGTAAACCTTATATGTACCCAGGCTCCACACACACCACATAAGAGTTACTACCCATACCTTTCTTGCATATAGCACATGCCCCCATCCACCCCACTCACCACCACTGGTGTTTTGCCAACTTCATTCCTAAACTCCTGGCCTCCATCCCCTTTCTAAATTTCTCTACACCACCCTCCATACTATCTGCAATAACACTAAAACATCAGCATACAAGAACTCCCATGGCAGAGGCAGCCCCAACCTAGTTTCTGAACAGAGAGTATAGTATCATTACCATGAGTAAGATCTCAGCAGTGATCCTTATCATTCTACACCCTTATTGAACGCTTCACTTTCTTCAACATTCACTCTAACACTTGTTCTTGAACTATTATTCCTCGTCATAATCACCTTTACGAGTCGCTCCTTCATTCATGTGTTAACTTCCACATTACTCTTTTAGGCACCCAATCAAAGGCTGTCTCCAGAAATACAGACACACAGTACAGCTCCCTCTTCTTTCCCAAGAATTTTTGTTCTATAATTGGGCTCCACAATCATAATACAATTGTGGAAAAAAAATATGAAAGACCAAATCCTTTCCATACCAGTGGGTGCTGCTGCTGGTTTGGCTGTAGCTATGTCCCCCAGCTGGTTGAAGGTGTACATGTGAGCCATAGAGTCAGTGTCGGTCTTGGTGGTGATCCGACAGTCCGACACAGCACATAGGGATGCCAGGGCCTCGCCTCGAAAGCCATAGGTGCCCAGGGAATCTGTATAGGGTACAGACAATATAGTAAACTCCCCATAAAGGCATTTTCCAGCAACTTAGGTCTACCAGTTGAATTAAATTATGCTTATAATTCTACCGGTATCACCAAATATAATCTACCCTCAGTCTACTAGAATTTACCAATTGATCCAATACCAGTGCAAATTAGTCCCCAAATGTTGTGTGAATTAACTAACAAGAGATTGATTTAATATAGAGTTGTCAAATCCTAATGTGTATTTTGGATAATTCAGATTAATTATATTTTATATTTTGATTACTCAATTTCAATCAGAAAACAGTTTCAAATCAAATGACTGGTTAATCTGTACTTATTCTAGCTACATAATTATATTTCCACAAGATCCTTACTTTCATTAACACAATAACACTGCAGTGGTCTGATCCTGTCAGCATGCCTCTCATATCTTTTGAATCTACTGTACATATCGACCTTTAAGCCCATTGTCATCATTGATATCTGTCCTGTTCACCTTCTCCTCTACGCCATATGTACCGTACCTATGAATGTGCCGATGCTCAAAAAATGTATTTGCCAAGAACATTTCTCTCTCTCTCTGCTATCTATCTATCTATCTATTGCCGGACGCCGTGATCCCCAAATGAATGAATGAATCGCCCCCATGCATGGCATGCATCTGTCCCCAGTCAGTCGACACGCCTCCTCCCATCCAGCACCACTTTCACGCATATACTTCTTAACTCCATCCTTCGACCTCTCGTTTTACCTAGCTCCCTTGCTGTCCTTCCATGCCACTCTCTTAAGTCATTCTCTCGCTTCCCATATGTTCCACATGGCCGAACTAGCTGAAGGTGTTCCTTTTCACACTTTCCAACACATCTGCATCCACACCACACCGCTCTCGTACTTCCTCATTCATCTGTCTATCCCTCCATGTAACTCTGCACACACTTCTCAAGTAACTCATTTCCACCCCTCTCAATCTTGGCTTGTCTATCAAACAACGTCCATGCTTCACTCCCATACGTCAATGTCGGGATTAGCACACTATCATGCAAGGACTTCTTTACTTCCACGCTGACCACCCTATTTCTTGTTACCACTTTCAGCGTTCCTACAACCCTCTTCCCCTGTTGCAACCTCTCCCACACTTACATGTACTGACGCCTTTGCAACCTCATATACTGTACTATATGATCTTCACTGCTTTCAGCAACTTGCCAGCTACTCCGTATATTCTCAGTACTTTCCACAAATCTTCTCTATCAACTCTGTCCAAATCTATAAAAGCAGCATACAACATTAGTCCCTTCTCCAGATATTTCTCCACAACACTTTTCAAGGCTAAAATCTGGTCTAAACCCACCTTGCTAGTCACCTACCCATTTCTCCGTTCCCGCTCTCACTCTCTCGATCTCTATCGTACTGTACATATTCCCTACTACGCTTAGAAGACATATCCCCCGGTGATTACCACACACTCCTCCCTCCCCTTTACCCTTATACATGGAGACTATTATACCTGTCTCTCTCTGCACATACTTCTAAAAAGATGTCTCCATTCATGCACCAGAATGTTTAAAAAATTAAGTATAATAATATATGCTGGTGTATTCTACTGTCGTTAGTGCCACAATAGCACATTCTTCAGCACTCACACAGTCACACTGCAGTACTGTACTTACATAACTATTATATACGGTAGGCCTAATCCTAAAGTTTGTAATCTTTATTTACAGAAAAGTTTGGTAGTTACGACGTCATTAAAACAAATTTAAATATCTTTACCTAAATCAGAGAATGATGAAATTTTAGATGTGAAATGCGGCTTTGCAATATATTTGGTGTCTTCCTCCTTGATGCCACTCCCATTATCTCGGACCTCAATGAGGGAAAATCCATAATTGTCCTGGAATAAAAAAAAAAAAATAGATGATCTTTTCAGTGCCTAGCATATATATGCATTATAATAGCTAAAACTGAAAATTAGCAAAAGGTTTTCATAAACGTATAAGGAAGCTACTAATATTTGTCACTGTTCCTTCAACTTTCTTAGTTCCCATACATAAATAATACCGGTACTTTACATACCGTACTGTACGGATGATATGGTGTCATGTGATGTGAAAATTCTCCAGGGTACATTCTGAGCCAGAACACCACAGTGTGCATGCGTGATATTTTACCCCTGATGACAATACAGTATATATTTAAGTCACGAGGGGGAGGGATTCAACCTATATTGTATCCAAGGGCCAGGTGTTCGGCAAATTTTTTGGAAAGAGTTAATTGGGTTGCCACAGTGTGGCGTTCTGGATCAGAATGTACCTTGGCGAAATGTTACCTGACAATGGTACAAAAATTTAAAGGCACTCACAAGGTGCGCTTCTGCTCACGTCCTAATGACAGCGTTTCAGGCAGCCCTATTATTATGTTCCTTCCAACAACCAACTATACTCCTAAAATCGATTAATGAAATTTACAAACACATGTGGCAGTCCGTGGATTCGAATCCAGGATGCTCACACCGAAAATCAACACCTTATGCATCGCACCACGTAGACAGTTAAAGAATGGTGGACACTGCCTACGATTTATTATGCAACTTAAGAGGCAGAGCTGCCTCACTTGTCAGTTGTTTTTTTTAGTTTGAGATCAGAATGTATCATCTAATCTCACGTCTTTCTAGGTCTACCCCTCGGTGCAGCTCTCATTATCAATGAAGGAGCCTTTCGCCGTGGCTCGTATGCTCTCGGTCATAACCATTACATTCACTTCTAATTTGACCGCTTTTGGGTTGAGGCCCCTCCTCAACTCCCCAGGTCGTATTGTCAACAACAATGAAGCCAGCAGGGTTTAATTTTCTAAGAGAACAGTTACAATTTTGTTTTATATTTTGTATGCTCTACACCAGTGTTATTCACTAATTTTTTCAAGAGAGCCAAAAGTTGAGGACATATTCAGAGTGAGAGCCGCATAAGCCATAAGGCAAATGAGCCACAAGGATAAGCAGAAAAAAATATATATAGGAACTAAATTACATATTTTGGTGGGTTTCCAAGGCCACATATTTATAGAACAAGACTAGTAACAATTATTATATTGAAATTCTTTAGTACAAATGAATTATATTGAAATTCTTTAGTATAAATGAATTACAGTACTGTACTGTATATTGAAATTCTTGACTTTACTTCTCTCTCTCTCTCCTCTCTTGCGAGCCACCAATCAGGTCATTGTGAGCCGCCACTGGC
The DNA here is from genome assembly GCA_032716605.1 of Paralithodes platypus. Taxonomy (NCBI): domain Eukaryota; kingdom Metazoa; phylum Arthropoda; class Malacostraca; order Decapoda; family Lithodidae; genus Paralithodes; species Paralithodes platypus. The sequence continues at coordinate 28,544,533 of CM064519.1, forward strand.
TCACGAGCCGCACAATGAAGACCCCTGCTCTACACTCTACAGTATTTTACATTGGCTACATGTACTTTAATAGGTCTTTACCTGCAGAAATTCTGAATAAGGGAGTTCCCCCAGGACCCCCACCACCCACACTCCACAGAGTAGTTTCACCATTAATTTCCTTTAGGAACCCAATATTTTCTTAGTGTTCCCTTATTCAGGAAGCCCTAGTAAGTACTAATGCAGGGAATGCAGGGGTCTGACTCGACTGAGTACCCAGTAGGGCCAGTACCCAACCTTAGCCATTTCTGTCTGTCTCTTTTTTTTTTTTTTTTTTTTTTTTTTTTTTTATGTGATTGAGGGAGGCAAAAGGCATAACTGCCTATAGCGAGTGCCTCCCCCATAGTTGAAAGAGTGACAGGGCCAAAATCAAGGGACGTTCGAGCCAAAATGCCTGGACACACGGAGTTTGAAGCAATTTAAGTCATAGGAAGAGGGAAAGACTGATTCTGGGAGAGAGTTCCAGAGCTCAGCTGTTGAGTAGAAGAAAGTTTGAGAGTAACGTTTCACTCTTGGGTTGGAGAGTTGCACAGAGTAGGGGTGGGATTGAGTTGCAAGACGGGTACCACGTGCCCTACGTAAAGGAGGTGGTATGCACTGGGATAGCTCTGAGGAACACTGATTATTATAGTAGCGATAGAATAGCGAGAGATGCAACATTGCGGCGGAGAGAGAGAGATTGCAGAGAGTTGGTGAGTGGACGGGAGTTAATGATACGAAAGGCCTTCCTTTCAACTTTATCTAGGAGAGCGGTGTGAGAGGAACCTCCCCACACATGTGAACAATACTCAATACAAGGGCGCACTATGCCCCTGTACAGAGCAAGAAGCTGTGCAGGGGAAAAGAACCCCCTAAGGCGGTTGAGCACACCCAGCTTCTGGGAGGCTGCCTTAGCAAGACTGGTAATATGGTCCTTCCAAATGAGAGCAGAAGAAAAAGAGACACCAAGAATATTGAGAGAAGATGAAGGGTTGATTTTTGTATTGTTGAAGAATAAGGGATAGTCCGCTGGGAGATCCTGACGGGTAGATAGATGGAGAAATTGGGTTTTGGAAGCATTAAAGTTAACAAGGTTTTCTCTGCCCCAATTGGAAATAGTATTTAGATCAGAATTTAAGAGTTCTATGGCTTCATTACGTTTGTCGTTGAGGGCTTGCTGGCTGGGGCGTTCTGAAAAACTAATGGAGTAGTGTAAGGTTGAGTCATCTGCGTATGAATGGATGGGAATTAAGGTACCGGTACAGTTAAGGAGATCATTTATAAAAATTAGAAAGAGAATAGGAGATAGGACAGAGCCCTGAGGAACACCGGAGTTTATAGGGTGAGGAAGTGAACAATGGCCGTCCACAACCGCGGCTATGGAACGGCCGGAAAGGAAATTAGAGACAAAGGCACAGATGGAGGGATAGAAACCGAAGGAGGGTAGTTTAGAAATTAAAGATTTATGCCAGACTCTATCGAAGGCTTTCGATATGTCTAGTGCAGTAGAAAAAGTCTCACCGAAGTCCCGAAACTGTAGGTAGGCCTAGTGGCCTACTACTTTTCCTTCTAGGTGCTGGCAGCTGGCAAGATCGCCAGATTGGGTGACACTGCAAACCGCAAGGGGGGCTGCAGACGGTGGGGGTAATGGCCCAGGGGTGCAAAGTGCAAACCCGTGGGCTGATTATCCCCTCTCCCGCTGCCCTTTCAGAGACAAATCACAGATCTCATCTCACCCAGGCCCCTTTGGGAAGTTCGGGGGCCTTCGGTCTACCGGACTCAGGAATAGGATTGTTCTGCCAGACAGTCCGGGGAAGTACAGTACCGTACAACAACAACTGAGTCATTTTTGTCTTAAGGCTGGAATGAATAGGCCTAGCCTATAAGATGGAAATTTGGAATACAGGAAAATTAATATGAAATAGCTTAGCTTAGCTTTGTTTTGCCAATTATAGGGCCTATTACTTCCAAAGACATACCGGTAAGAAGGTAAAATTCTAGAAATGGCTCTAACTCGATTTTAGCATTAGGCCTAGGCCTAATTTGTTTAATGCCTTAGTTAGCCTTAATAGGCCTAGGCCTATTACATGTTTTATATTAATAATTAGCCTAAGAATTGATCCAATTAAGTTTTCGGTCAATATACAGGAGGCGCTACAATATAGGTAGCAAAATTCTAATGGTAGTTTTGGGTTCCTATCATCATATGCTTCATTTATATATACTTTTTATCCCCGGGAAAAAACAAAAAAATCTTGGGATTTTTTTTTTTTCTTGTTTTTTTTTTTTTTTTTTTTATTAGCCTAACCAAAAAACGTAACCTAACCTAACCTAAATGTATTTGGGGGCTATTAGGTTAGGTTAGGTTAGGTTAGGTTAGGTTTTTTGGTTAGGTTAATGACCAAAACAAAATATCCCAAGAAAATAAATGAAAAATTCCAAAAAAATTTGGTAGCATTCAAGGAGACTACTGTAGGACTCTTCTTCTTCTTCTTCTTACCTCTGGCCGGGTATAGGCTATCCTAGTGTTTACTACCCTATACCCCTTTGAAAGGACATTAGCTTAACCTAACAACCTTACCTAACCTAACCTAACCTAGTATTATAGGTGGGGGCTGGCCGCCCCCACACCCCCTCTTTGACTTAGATTTTTGGTGTATTTGTCTGTGAAGTGGGTATTTTTCAATTTGTTGATAACGATAATCCTCCATGCCGCCATGCGGACTATATGGAGAAAAATAGGCCTATGGAGAATCTATTGGTGCCTATTTTCCCTAATAAATTATTTCTCATAACGTCGCACTAGGCCTAGTGTCCTTGAATATTATCTTATAATTTTGCTACCTATATTGTAGCGCCTCCTGTATATTGACCAAGTTTTTTATTAGCCAAACCTCACCAGGCTCACCGCTCACCTATATTGGCTATATAGGCTAGTAGGCTATATAGGCTATAGCCTAATAAGGCTATAAATCTAAAATGCCCCGGTTTACAATAGGCCTGTCAGAAACCATTAAATAAGGATAGGCTAGGCTATAGCCTAAACAGATGAACGGAAATAGCCTAGGCTACTTTAAAAAAAAAAAAAAAAAAGAAAAAAATAATATGCCCAGAGTTGGAACCACCGCTAGAATTAGCCTAGGCCTAGGCCTAGGCTAAGGCTATACCCATATGAATAGTAAATAATAATCATAGCTTAACTTTGTATTCAGATAATTCAGTCATTCACATTAGCCTAATAGCCTAGAGTAAAAAGAAGTCTCAGACTCAGTTGACAGTTTCTTTTAATGCCCTGTGAATAGCCTAAGTATTCTAGAAGTACTAAAACATAGCCTGACCGTCACACGGTCACCATTGATTTATGATTTTGCTTAGGCTAGGGTTGCTTTTTTTTTTCCAACAATCCTAGGCTAGGCAGACTAGGCTATCATCAACTTGTGGCTATGATAATCTAAACATGTAGCCTAGCTCCTCATATTCTAAACATAACATGACATAAGTTAAAAGAAGCGAAAAACTTATCAAGTGTTAGTACTTAGTCAAGCGAACAAATAGCTAGCCTAGCCTATTGCAAGCTGCAAGCAACAAACCAATTTAATAGAAATTGTTGTAGCTCCCGCGTCGAGGGCATTTTCTAAAAGTTCTTTCACTATTGATGCTGCGGTTGTTATTACTTGTGTGCTTTTAATTAATCTAACAGTGTCTTTAGGTAGCTCACGAAGAGCCATTTCTGAGGGATTTACAAATGTGATGCAAAAACAGCTGATTTTCGTAGGTGACTGGACGACTCGGCTCATGGAACAACTCGGCTCAGACAGCTCGGCCCACTTTTGGACAACTCGGCCACAACGATGAGACAACTCGGCCCATTATTTGAGACAGCTCGGCCCCATGTTTTGCTATGGGGCAATTTGACGAGCCCAGTCAGGATTAGGATGGGGAGAGCTAAGTGGAGGGTTTATGGGTGAGGCCATGTATGCAACACCAAATCCTGTCCTCTGCGTATGCGCGGCCTCTTACACTTAGTTACACTTAGTTGTATTCCGTCCGTTAGTGACACAGTTGAGCTGGGGCTCCACTGCGACCAGGCAGCTCCCTTTCTTCCACTCTCCATTCCAGAAGTCGGTTGGAGTTGGTGCTGGGGTATCCTGGTGTTGGTGGCCGGTCCGGTATTTTGGCCAGCCACATGTCCTCTTCCCTAATATTTTTATTATGTTATTTAGGCTCAACTGTTAGGTTAATTTAAGTTAGGTTAGGTTAGGTTAGGTTAGGTTAGTTTAGGTTAAGATAATATAATAGTAGGCTAAAAAGGCAAAAACAAAAACGTGCCAAGAGGCCTAAGATTCTCACGCATGCGCAGAGGACATGATTTGCAGGATTTGGTGCTGCATACATGGCCTCCCGTTTTTGGCGTGTGTGTAATGTGGGCGAAATGTTCGTTTATTGTATAATTATGTCATAGGCTAGTTCTCTCGATTCATAATGTGTAGGTTAGTTAGGTTAATTAAGAGTTGTCTCGTAATTAACACGGGGCCGAGCTGTCTCGTGTTCACTGGGCCGAGCTGTCTCGCCGTGGGCCGAGCTGTCCTGGCCGAGCTGGGTAATTGTTTAGTGTATGGCCTCCTCCTAAAGAAAATGGATTTTTGAGCACAGACTGAACCAAATGTTCACTACTGTATTTACATAGCTGGTCATTAACCTAACCTAATCTAACCTAACCTAAGGTAACCTGGGCATCCTGAGGACTGCTGCCCCCAGACCCCCGCTGGTCTTGGGTTGAAAGGTGATAAAAAACACATATCTCTTACATCATTATTCAAAGTTTTGTATTTGGTTTAATATACACTTCCCAGGTCATTTGAACAGTTCTATTGCTTCTATATATCATATAATACACCATAGAATACGTTTTTAATAACTAGAAAAAGAGGACTTCGATTAAACAATTACGCCTTAATTGAAGCTAATACATTGATAGTATAAATATAATAATATACAATTATTATGTACATTTTCGACATTTGTTTACATTTCTGTGAGCGGGCCATTCAAATAATAATTTTTCGTAGAGCGGGTGCATTTTAGACTCACCTGACTTGAGCAGCACAATAACACGAACATGTTTGTATTTTACAAAGAGCACATTGAGGGTCAGAAAGGTCCTATTAAGAAGAACCTGTGCTATTAGTGGTGGTGGTGGTAGTAGTAGTAGTATTGAAAAGTAACTTTTTAAATTTCTTTCATTTCAGATCTTGTGAGAATGTTATCCAGATGTCATATTCAGACTTCCTGAGGCGATCGGGTCAACTGGGCCGCCGAAGTGGAGACTCCCTACCCTGGCAGGTCCTCGTTAGCAGGATATAACAAAGCCACTCCAACAGCTTCCTCTCTCTCCAACACCCCTTCTCCCCTCTCTACACTCTTCAGAAAAATAGGAAAAGTAGAAAGTAGGTACGAGGTGCCATTGTAAAGGCTTATCCCTCAATACCTTCACCTGACCTGAGGGGGATTTTGACGCCACTCTACAAATCGTGCAGTGTGAATCATAAATAACCCTTTCTGTACCGGCGACTTTTTTCACATATATTATAGGTATACGAATAAGCTGCACACGAATGTGTGCAGCTTAAGAAGGATCTGTGATATTAACCCTTTTTGTACCGGTAACGTCCTTTTAAGGGTGGGCCCCCTTAAAAGACTAAGATCTACATGTGAGTAGGTCAAACATACATACATACATACATCAAATTTTAAGACTGAGTGTTCCACACATAAGTGCAGTTTCAGTCTCTTGTCCTTGTCAGTCTTGGCCATATGGAACGTATGGAAAGCGAGAGAATTACTAAGAGGGTGTACGAGAGCGAGGTGGAGGGACAGAGCGGGAGAGGTAGACCAAATGAGAGGTGGAAGGATGGAGTGAGGAAGTACATGAACGAAGGCGGTGCTGGTTGGGGGGAGGGGCATCGACTGACTGGGGACAGAGGTGCATGGGGGCGGTTCGTTCGTGGCCACCCCTTCGGGGATCACAGCGTCAGGGAATAGATAAATAGATAGAATAATAATAATACATGTAATGATATTTATTACAAAAACATAATAACAAATATATTAACAACAACTACAACAAGAATACAATCAACAACAATAATAATAATAATAATAATAATAATAATAATAATAATAATAACAATAATAATGAAAATAATCTATCTATTTATTGCCTGACGCCGTGATTTCCCGAAGGGGTGGCCACGAACGAAATGCTCCCAGTCAGTCGACGCCCCTCCTCTCAACCAGCACTGCCTTCATTCATATACTTCTTCATTATATCCTTCCACCTCTCTCTCGGTTTACCTCTCCCTCTCTCAGGTTCTCTGTCCTTTCACCTCGCTCTCGTACACCCTCTTAGTCATTCTCTCACTTCCCATATGTTCCATATGGCCGAACCATCTCAAGGTGTTCCTTTTCACACTTTCCAGCACATCTACCTCCACACCACACCCTCTTACTTCCTCATTCGTCTGTCTATCCCTCCATGTAACTCTGCACGCACTTCTCAAGTAACTCATTTCCATCCCTCTCACTCTTGGTCTGAGTCTTTCCACCAACGTCCATGCTTCGCTTCCGTAAGTCAATGTCGGGATTACCACACTGTCATGCAAGGACTTCTTTACCTCCATACTGACCGCCCTATTTCTTGTTACTGCTTTCAGCATTCCTACAACCCTCTTCCCCTGTTGCACCCTCTCACGCACTTCTTCATCCATACTGAGGAGACGTTTAGGTATAAAGAGCATTAGCAAGGAGATGCATACAAGTAGACTGGGATGGTATGGGCATGTGGAGAGAATGGATGAACAAAATTGGGTGAGATGCAGTCCTGTGATTGTGGAGGAAGCTGCACCAATGGGTGGACCGAGGAAGACCTAGCTGGGATCGGACTATACCTGCCGATCTCAAATCTAAAAACTTGACAAGTGAAGCAGCCCTTGACAGGGTTGCCTGGAAAGCCGCCATTAGGACAAGAGATTGAAACTGCACGTATGTGTGGAGCACTCAGTCTTAAAATGTTATGTATGTATGTATGTATGTACTCTCATCTATACTCAGCACACTGCCCAGATACTTAAATGAGCTGATAATCTCCATAGCCTGACCGTTCAACTTCACCTCACATTCTGTGGCTACACCCCTTTCGAAGACCATAACTTTGCTCTTCCCCGCATTTACCTTCCATTCAGCCTACTTAACCCTTCCTACCCGGGCAGCCTTTCTTAATGACGGAGGCTGTATCCGGGTGATCTGGCTGAAAACACAACAAAAGTAAACTAAGGCTAATCTCGCTTAATATACTACCTACAATAATCAAACATATGTCAAAATGGGCGCCTTACCTTCCCGCGTAGAATGGCGTTAAGTAGAGCTTTCTAGCTCAAGTAGTTCAGGAGTTATGGTGATGGAAGTGGAGGTAACTTTTGCCGCGTATTTACCTCGCCGCGTCCGAACGCTCACCCGCGGCCCAGGCTACGACGAACGTTTTGACTCGTCGCTCTACCTTGAATTATGGCGGGAAGCGATTTTTTAGTGTTTTATTGTTTATTATGCCATATATTATTGTTATTATGATATTTTCACTCAATAAATATATTTTTCTGAAGTAATTTGTGTCTCTGTCACTTATACTTAGTTTTATTGTTATTATTATAGTAGTTATGATTATTTATACTGGACTATGGTAATTGATAGTGTCATTTTCACTTCTTTATTGTTAGGAATATATATTTTAGTGTCACTTTCACTTGTTCATATTGTTCTGAAGGCACTTATTATTACTTATGTGTGTCTCTTTCACTTAGACTTAGTTTTATAGTCATTATTATAGTAGATATGATTATTTATACTGGACTATGGTAATTGATAGTGTAATTTTCACTTCTTTATTGTTAGGAATATATATTTTAGTGTCACTTTCACTTGTTCATATTGTTCTGAAGGCACTTATTATTACTTATGTGTGTCTCTTTCACTTAGACTTAGTTTTATAGTCATTATTATAGTAGTTATGATTATTTATACTGGACTATGGTAATTGATAGTGTAATTTTCACTTCATTATTGTTAGGAATATATATTTTAGTGTCACTTTCACTTGTTCATATTGTTCTGAAGGCACTTATTATTACTTATGTGTCTCTTTCACTTATACTTAGTTATATTATTATTATTGAGTGTCACTATCACTGTCACTTACACTTCAATAGTTTGCCAGAGTGTGGAAATCATTGAAGCAGGTGCCGGCACACAGTCCCACCTGACACTCGAGGCATTGCCAAGTGGTTTTTGTGGGTTTGCTTGGTTGTCGAGTTGTGCGGGTGCACACATAGCACCTCTTCTGCATCCTTATTCGGCTGTTAGGACCCTGGAAAGGAAGGGCGACGAGCTGGTGCTTTCTGATGAAGTCGGCACACCCTATTCTGTCCATCATGCCTGGTCCTTGTAGTGGCCTCCCTGGTGTACCCGCATGTTTTACCAGGAGCTCATGTATCAGCTGCTTTTGGAAGGTCCGCAGGCTCTTGTACTTGATGACTGGACACCTCAAACGGTAGATGTTGTACGCGTTGAGGACAGACATATCTACTGTATGCAGGACAAACTTCTTGTACCACCTGCAAGATGTTCACAGGCAGTCTATGAAACCCATCTGCATGTCGTACTTGTCGACGAGGCGCATGTTGAGGTTATAGTCCAGAACAGCAGCTGGTTTTGTGATAGGGTTCTTAGTTTTTCGGTCCACCTTCCCTGTGGGGACCATCTCTGCTTTGTGGCATGTGGTGAGGAGGTTGACCTTGCGCTGGTCATGCCAGTGGATGGAGAGGATGGGGCCACTCTTCTTATGGAATATGTCCGTCTTCTTAGTTTTTGTTGGGTAGGCTGGCATGCCCTTCCTCTTCCCCTTCACTGTGCCGACAGTTCCGGTCTTGCGGTCATGGAGGTACTTGGCGAGGATAGGCGACGTGTAATAATTGTCGGTATAGAGGACGTGGTTGTCATGGAAGTACCTCTCCATCATCCTCTTTACCATAGCGCCGCCAAAACCAATGAGGGGGTCAATCTCCACCTCACCACCCTTGCCGCTGTAGACTATAAAGTCGAGCACATATCCCGTCTTGCAGTCGCAGAGGACGAAGAGCTTGATGCCGAAGCGGTGTCTCTTTGACGGGATATACTGTCGGAAGTGCAGCCTACCACGGAACAGGACCAGAGACTCGTCGATGCACTGCTTCTGAAATGGAATCAGGTAGGTGGAAAACCGATGACGTATCATGTCATACAGTTGCCTGATCTTCCAGAGTGTGTCGGGCTCGTGGACATGCATGTTATTTGTCAGGTGGAAATATGAGAGGATGTCGAAGCACCTATCCCTTGACATGAATTTGCCAAATGCTGGAGACGTTGTGAGGTCGCCAGTTATCCAGTAGTCGGCCAGAACGTGCTTCTTTATGTGTGTCATCAGCATTGTGAGTGCCAAGAACACATATAATTTTGCCACAGTGAGAGCTCTCCATGCCACCATCTTTGCACTTGTCTTCCTGCCAATAAAGTTTGAACAGATAGCCTGGTGGTGATTTGTCTCTTTGACAAGGTATTCCATGACTTCATTGTCGTAGAAGCCACAGAAAAGTTCACTGGGGGTGGCATTTGGGCCACAGGGATATGCTGGTGACACCCCAGAACCCTGTTGTACCTCGTCAAAGGCAGGAAAATCTGGCACAAAATCCGCCCCATCTGACCACACAAACATTTCAGCAGGTCGAGGACGAGGACGTGGAGCTGCAGCAGGCACACGCCCTGGACGCCCTGGCACATGCCCTTGGCCACGCGGATGCCCAGGTGGACGCCCTGCACGCCCATGCCCAGGCCCAGGGGCAGCGGCGTCGGCAGGCTGACCACGTCCACGACCTCGAGGTCCTTTGACTCTTCTTGTCGGGACTCCCTCTTCCTCTTCCTCTTCCTCTTCCTCTTCATTTTCCTCTTCCTCAGGCGACGTCAGGTCATCTGGGGCAATGTCGGGGTCGTCAGCAGCCTCTTCAGGAGTCAACTCTGGTGAAAAATAGACCGGGCGTCGGCGGCGTGGGGCTGCAGGAGGTTGAGCAATGGGAGCCTCGGCCTCGGGAGTTGAGCTCCTTTTGCGGCTAGCCGGGGACTTTTCCGCAGGAAATAATGACCTACGATGTGGGGCCTGTGGTGACACACTGCGGGAGGCCAATGGCGCACTTGTAGAGGCCCTTTGGTCATCTTGAGGGACAGATGAAGCTGAGGGCTGTGGGTGGCCCTCCCGGCATCCCGGGTCAAGGCGTCGTGACAAAGGAATGCGGGTGGTTGCTAGGCCTGGGTCGGCGTCACTCTCACTATCTACGCCTTCCCTCACTTTTTCTGCCTCCCTGCGTGCTTTCTTGGCTGCACTTTTCACTAAAGACTGTTTATAGAAGTATTTACCCACTTTCAAGGGCGTACGGGCAGGCAAAGGGGAAGGTCCTGGCATAGGGCTAGGGCTAGGCCTACCCTGACCTACGAAACTAGGCGAAGGGGTTGGCTCTAGCACACTTGGTACTTCAATAGCACCTTCCTCCACCACTTCCACATCAGGATTATCACTACTATCACCCCCCTCAAATAAATCAACATTGTCATCAGCACCAAATCCCACAAAATCATTAATTTCGCTCCCACTTCTACTCTGAATATAGAGGTTTTTGTCCACAGAGCTTTCACCACTGCTCAAATCCTGGTTGAAAAGTTCACGGTGTATTGCACTGTCACTTAGCAAACGTTTCACTTTCCTTACTTTCCTTTTCTTCTCGGTTGGCAGAGGCGTAGATGTTGCAAGCGGGGTAGCACTGGGACGCGCGGGAGATTGCACAGTATCGGACGCGTCGGAATTCATTTTTTTGCTGTAGCTCTCAATGGCGGCAACGTAGAAACTGATAAGCGTGGTAGTTGAGGCTTGGTGGCGCTACGATCGCCCCCGCAAATTAAAATTTGCCCGCGCGAAATTTAAAGCACGCTTTCAAGCAAATGCCTTACATAAGGCATACCGGGTTGCGGCCCTTCAGCCGCGCTGTCCTTACCTAAGGCAGCCCGGGTAGGAAGGGTTAAGATGTTTATCTCCATCCAGGTGTCGATTTTTTCCTGGCGAGCGAAAGCGAGCTATCATTGTATGGAGAAATCCGGCTTTGCCAGAGACATTTTTCTATAAAAAATGTACAAGTTTAGCCTGATGTAAAACAATTTTTTTAAAATATGCTGGCTCGCTTCCGCTCACCAGGAAAAAATCGACACCTGGATGGGGATAAACGCCTTAAAACAGTAGTCTGAATGGGGCCGAATGCATACCCAGAGAGAGAGGGAGAGCGAGAGAATTGGTGTAAACTTCTATATGCTTACGACTGTACAAAGATAGATACACATATAGATAGATAGGTGCAGAGATAGATATATTTATGTAGCTAGATACATAGGGAGATATATATATCTATCTATCTATTGCCGGACGCCTTACTCCCCTTAATGAGGGTGGCCATACACAGAAGGCCCCCAAGTGGACCTATCCCCTGTGAGAGGGACAACCCATGCTAGTTTACTGAAGGACCTACAGGATTGACCACTCAATTTAAGACCCGTCCGACCCCGAGGCCCTCTATGTATCTTTTTAGCACTATTTTTCTACAGTGGTGTCCATCCAATAACCTGCTTCACCCTTATGTAAACAGTACCGCTTTGTATCAGGTTTACTCCCCTAGACAGGTTGCCTAGTCCATCCAATAACCTGCTTCACCCTTATGTAAGCAGTACCGCTTTGTATCAGGTTTACTCCCCTAGACAGGTTGCCTAGTCCATCCACTAACCTGCTTCACCCTTATGTAAGCAGTACCGCTTTGTATCAGGTTTACTCCCCTAGACAGGTTGCCTAGTCCATCCACTAACCTGCTTCACCCTTATGTAAGCAGTACCGCTTTGTATCAGGTTTACTCCCCTAGACAGGTTGCCTAGTCCATCCACTAACCTGCTTCACCCTTATGTAAGCAGTACCGATTTGTATCAGGTTTACTCCCCTAGACAGGTTGCTTACCAAGGCTGACGAGTCCCATCCACCCGGATTTTTATAACGTTGTCTCCCCTAGATGGGCTGCCGACCAAGGCTAACGAGTCTCATCCACCCGGTAGATAGATAGGTAGGTAGATAAATAGTTGGTATAAGGGGCGAATCGTCCTTCAGTCTAGCCTATGGGGTTAAAGTAGAGAGAGAGAGAATAGAGACGTAGATGGATAAATAGAGAGATAGGTAGGTACAATGCTAGATAAATAGAGAGATAGGTAGGTACAATGCTAGATAAATAGATAGGTAGCATACAGAGACAGTTATGGAAAGATAGGTAGATAGATACAAATATAGATACAAAAACAGACAGAAATATAGATGCATTTTTCACGTATGATTCTGGATATAATAAGACAATGTTAGGCAGTTTAAGAAGTACCTACGTTATTCAGAAGGTTTATTGTGATCGAATTTACCCTTTTGATTCCTAGGGTAGATCATAAGCTAAAGAAAATCGTCTTATGGTAACCAGAATAAGATAAAGATTACACCATCGTGCTGAAGGGGTTTGGGGGAGGGGGGTTGAATGTTCCGGACCCCCTTCTCCCTCATGTTCAGCTCAACTAGTTTTGAACGAGAGCAAGCCTGCAATTTAGGAGGAACCGGTCTATGTCTGGAACAATTTTTCTACCGAAAATGTACAAATTTATCTTGAAGAGGGGCCTTGGAGTATTTTTTAAAGATTGATGGAGGTCTAGGGAGGAACAAAAAATAATCAATGAAAAACGTAAATTGATAAAAAAAAAATCCCCTTAACCCATTGATCACGATGACGTAGTTTTCATCATATTTTGGTTACCATTGAACGATTTTGTTTAGATTATAATCTACCTCCAGATCATACGATCTCAAAAAACCCTCTTAATAGCACAAGTCCTTCTTAATCTGCATAAAAGACGTCATCGTGTTGAAGTGGTAAAACATCGTCTAGTGGTAGCAGAGACGACGCCACATCACCCAGGTTAAACAAATAGAAATCAAAATCTCCCCTCAAAATCCCTTGGCGGTAAGGGTCGTTTTTCTGGACAGCCCCATTAGTTTTCAGATTTTAAGAAGTTCACCCCATTAGTTTTGCGTTTTTAAGGCTTTACGTCCCATTTCTTTGTCAATATTAACACCTTTAGTGCCATTTAGGTGTCGATTTTTTTTCCTGGCGAGCGATAGCGAGCCTGTAGTTTTAAGAGTAAGGGAAATTTTCTACCGAAAAATGTACAAATTTATCTTGAAGGTGGGTCTAGGGGGTGTTTTTCACAGCTTGATGAAGGTCTAGGGAGGAAACTAAAACATTATAAATAGATAATACAATAAGCAAATAAATACACCCATCTTCCCTTAACCCGTACATTACCAGGGACGTCCTTTTCATCATATTCTGGCAACTATTAGACGATTGTATATAGCTTAGGAAGGACCTCTAGCAATAATAAGGCTTCAAACTATCTCAACCAACCCTCTTAAACTACCACAGCTCATTCCTAAGCTGCATAATATCGTCTAAGTATAGCTAGAATAAAATAGAACACACGTCGCTGGTACTCAAAGGGTTAAACCAATAGAATACATATCTGGCCTTAACCCGTTGAGCCCCGGCTAGTTATAATATTTTGTTCACCCCAGTCCCAAGCCATTTTCACTTATTTTTTTTGTTTGCTAAAATGGAAGACAAGGATGAGAAATGAAAAAAAACAAAAAAAAATCACCTCTGACATTTATTTTTTGGGGGGGGGGGGGCCCGGGGGGGGTTGGGGGGGGGGGGAGCTTCAAAAAAATTTGTTGAGCCAAAATGGAAGAGAATGGTGAGAAATGAACACACAAATAAAAAAAAACTCATTTCGGTCATTTGGGGGGTGGGGGGGGGGTTTCAATAGTTCGTGTCCCCCGCATGACCACCCGCCCGGGAGCACTAGGGTAAAAACTGAGTATGGCATTGTACGGCATACATCCTAAGGAGTATCTCACATAAATCTCAAGCCTCTAGCTCCCATACGACCGGAGTAATGAAGGTTCAAAGTGGCGGTAAACTAGGGGTGTAAACTATCCCCACTAAGCCCACCACCACCAGCCGCGCGGCTGTCTCGGCCCGCTCACACCTACTGGCCCGGCTCCCCCACACACTACGGTACCGCCCCCTCCTATTCTCCCGCCATTTCCTACCTTACGAGCCACGTAAGTGTTTTTTATATGTCGGACGCACGTGATGCGTCGCTGGGAGTTGGTGATCAAAGACTGCCGACGCAACACGTGCGACGCTGGGTCTCAACGGGTTAAAATCGCTTGGCGGTAGGTAGGGGTGGACACCATAGTGTTCTAGGAGCCAACTATTAACCCGGGAACTGCGGGAAGACTCTTAAGAGTTCCCCCGGCGGACTGCGGGAAGACTCTTAAGAGTCAGGGAAAAAAAAATCAATTTAAAACACCGAAAATATTAGTATATTTTCGTGCTAACATTAGCGAGTTGCAAGCAGGGCATTGTCATCACTGTTAGCAAGCGAGTGCAAGAGAGAGAGAGAGAGAGAGTATCGATCGATCGATCGACAGTGTCTCTCCAGACTTGGGGAAAAGTGGCGGGAAAGGAGGTTGCCTCAGCCATACATTATGTAACTCCCGGCCTGTATCGCCGATTTTGACCATCCAAACGCTGTTTCCACTTGTTTTATTGTTGTAACAGGTTAATACCTTTATAATCAACCTATAATAGGCGCATATGGAGAAGTATTAATGCTATTTATGGTAAAATAAATATTTTAGTGATGGAAACAGCTCAAATACATGCGCACAGGCAGAGGTGTCTCATACCCCCCATGCGCACTTCAGAGGTGTTAAGGGAACAATAGGGGGGGAGGGGAGGGGGATGAGAGGAACTGTCTATAGGGAGAGTTGATTGAAGGGTTCGGGGCCTCTGTCTCTCTCACACACACCACCTCTCTCTTTCTGTCTGTATCTCCCTCTCTCTTTCTCTGCCTCTCTCTCTCTCCCTTGCTTACCTTTTCCTCCTTCTCTCCCTCATTTATTATATTTTCCTCTCTCCCCCTTTTTTCTCCCTACTTCTTTCTATTTTGCTCTCCCTCCCTCTCCCTCCTCTCCGTCATATTTTCCTTGCTCCCTCCTTCTGTTCCTCCCCCTCACCTTCCCTCCCTCCCTCCCACTCCTCTCTTCCTCCCTCTCTTCCTCCCTCTCTCTCTCTCTCTCTCTCTCTCTCTCTCTCTCCTCGAGGGGTCGCATGACCTGTTGTTCCTTGTTTTCCTTTGTACTCTCGTTATCTTCCTCCTCTCTTTCTCTATTTTAATTACTACTTGATACGGTATGATACCTTCCTCAGAGAGAAAGAGAGAGAGAGTGTGAGAGTGAGTGTGTGTGTGAGTGTATGTCTGTGTGTGAGAAAGAGTGATAGTGAATGAGTGAGTACGCGCGCGTGTGTGTATGTGTGAGAGAGAGAGAGAGAGAGAGAGAGAGAGAGAGAGAGAGAGAGAGAGAGAGAGAGCAGTAGGACACAGTAATAACGAAGCTGCTCTGAAGGTTTTAATGAAGAAAATTAAGGGGGGATGGACGTATTTATTTGCTCATTTATGGAAAAAAATATAATTCGTTTAGTTTCCTCCCTAGACCTCAATCAAGCTTGGACAAAAAAAAAAAAAAAAAAAAAAAAAAAAAAAAAAAAAACAAAAAAAAAATAAAAAAAAAAAAAACACACCAAGATCCTCCTTCAAGATAAATTTGTAAATTTTTCGATAGAAAAATGGCCCGTCCGAAGGCCGCTTCCTCTCAAATTACAGGCTCGCTATCGCTCGCTAGAAAAAATATCGACACCTAATTAACATGAAAACTCTATTGATAAAGAAATCTGGCGAAAGGTCTTAAATCACCAAACTAATGGGGCGAACATCTTAAAATCTAAAAACTACTGCGGCTAAAGAAGAAGAAGAAGGGGGACCAGAAAAACAACCCATCTCCCCTTAATACAATCCTCATTTACCCCTCCTTTCTCTCTTGCAAATCTATCTTTATTGTTTGTTCTCATTGCTCAAAGTATACGGTCTCTCTCTCTCTCTTTCTCCCTCTCCCCCCCTCTCTCTCTCTCTCTCTCTCTCTCTCTCTCTCTCGTAAGGTCTGTGTGGCCAGTGTATCTATGTAAATCTCTCTCTCTCTCTCGTCTTTCCTTCCTTACTTCTTTCTTTCTTTCTTTCTTTATAATATGTTTTAACTGTTTGTTTATGTATTCTTATTATGTTGCTTTCCTCCCTAGACCTCAATCAAGTTAATCAACACTTAACAAAAACAAAATTAAAAAAATACTCCCAAGATCCCACTTCCTTCCTTCTACTTTTCCTTCCTTCCTTCCTCTCTCCCTCCTACCTTCCTCCCTCCCTTCCTTCCTTCCCTCCTTGATTCCATTCTCACTTCCTTCCTTCTTACCTACCTTCCTTCCTTCCTTCCCCTCTTATTTCCTTCCTTCCTTCATTCCACCCTTCCTTCCTTCCTTCCTTCCTTCCACCCTTCTGTCCTTCCTTCTTTTCCTCTCCCTACATTCCACTCTCCCTTTCTTCTCTCCCTCTTTCCTTCCACTCTCCTTCCTCCCTCCCTTCCTTCCATTCTTTTGATTTCTATGCATTTCTATTGGGAGCTTAAATGTTATTGAGGAATATTCGAAGACCTTCTCTTTTCCCCAAATCCTCTCTCTCGCTCTCGCCCTCTCTTTCTCTCTCTCTCTCTCTCTCTCTCTCTCTCTCTCTCTCTCTCTCTCTCTCTCTCTCTCTCTCATATTTATATACCTTCTAGAGAATTTAAGGCGTTCGCTCGATTAGTTTGGGTGATTTAAATACCTTTCGTCCCATGTGCCAATATTTAAAGTTACACAGTTCCATTTTTAGTTCCATAAAGGTGGCAAGAACATTTCTCTACCCAAAAATGTACAAATTTATCTCGAACAGAGGTCTCGAGGTTGTTTTATAAGGCTCGATGGAGGTCTAAAAATACATGATAATAGATTAATACATAAACAGTATTTTGCCTAAATTTTTACCAAGTCTACACCATACCCTTTAATTCCTTCCTCCCTGCCTCCTGTCCTTCCTTCCTCCCTTTCTTTCTTCCATACTTCCTTCAGTTCTTTCCTTCCTTCCTTCCTTTTTTTCTTTCTTCCATAATTCCTGCATTCTTTCCATCCTTCCTACCTTCCTTTCTTTCCTCCATACTTCATTCTTTCTTTCTTTCTTTATTTATTTCTTTATTTATTTCTTACTTCCTTCCGTACTTCTTTTCTTCCTTCTTGTCTTCCTTCCTTCCTTCCTTCCTTCCTTCCTTCCTTCCTTCCTTCTTTCAATCATTCATTCATTCAATATGGGAGAGGATGGGTAGGTAGTTGCTTTTTCTGGACCCCTTTCTCCCTCATGCTTAGTCCCATTAGTTTTGCGATTATAAGACCTTTTGTCCCATTTCTTTATCAATATCAAGACCTGCTGTGCCAATTAGGTGTCGATTTTTTCCTGGTGAACGATAGCGAACCTGTAATTTCGAAGGAAACGAGGAGGAAATATTTCTACCGAAAAATTTACAAATTTATTTCGAAGGGGGATCTTGAGGATACTTTAATAAGCTTGATGGTGGTCTAGGGAGGAAACTAAAGCAATAATAAATAATAAATAAATAAACTAAAAATAAACCTTAACCCCTTCAGAACCATGACGCCTTTATTACCTTTGATTCTGGCTGAAACTAGATGACCTTATACAGTTTAAGAAGGACCTATGTTACAAAGAGGGTTGATTGAGATCCTATTTGCCCATTTGAGTCGCATAGGTAGACTAATTATAGACCAAAGAAAATCGTCTACTGGTAACCAGAATATGATGATAAATACGTAATGGTGGTGAAAGGGATTATACATTAATTAATTAATTTATTAATTCATTTATTCCTTGATTTGTTGTTGCATTCATTCCTTAATTAATGCACGTATTCATTGTTCATTCTTTCATTAATGGCTGCATTCATTTATATTTCCTCCTTTATTTCATTCACTCATTCATTCATTAATCAATTCATTCATTCATGCAATCATTAATCAATTCATCCATTTATTAATTAATGTATTTATTTATTAATTAACCAATTAATTCATTTAGCCATTCATTCATTCATAAATCAATTCATTCATTCATTAATCAATTAATTAATTAGTTAATTAATTAATTAATTAATTCATTCATTCATCAAATAATTAATTCGTTCATCCTTTGTATCATTCTTCCATTCATTCATCCTTCCTAACTTCATTCCATCCATCCTTCCTTCCTTCAATTATTTACGATCATTCGAAATTGGGCTTTTGTGTAATTTTCCTCTTTAACAAGTAAGTGTTTATACTTATAAGTGTGCAAAATATAAATATGTTCTAATGTATAACTTGGAACCCCAAAAGGTTCACCAAACCCAAATATACGAAGCGTTTGTTGACGTTCTTAAAAAAAAAAAAAAACACAACAAAAAAACGACTGCTTGCGTTCGCTTATACGATGCCAGGAGAGGAATGCTTCTTTATTAAACCCTCTAAGTAGCATATTATGTGAATGTTTCTTAAACTAATGGAACTGAAATTGTGTACATCGACTTCCAAACCTATCTGATGATCTCTGAACTTTGAAATAATTGTAATAGTTTCGAAATCTGACCTTGATCATTATAACGGAATGAAGGTTCTTGGTACGATGTTGCCAATGTAGCTGCTACCGCTAGATCCATCGAATCACTTCCAACACTTCCATCTAGCGACATCAAGATGTGATGAATTCTAGCGATATTAAAGTTAGTTTCCCTATTTTAAGGAATTGGAGAGATGTTTCGATTGTTAAAGATTATTCTAGATACTTCAACATATGTTTTCTAGTGACATACAAGTTTTTAGTGTCTGGTGACTATCTAGCGATTTGTCAATGCTATTCTAGCATACATTTGTGATTTAGTTTATCTTGCATTTTTGTCTAAATTTGACCTATTTCTCCAGAAGACTTCCTACATGGTATAGTGTATTGTTCTAGTGATAATTAAATATTATATAGGGCTATTTTAAGTTGGCTGATGAATATGAAGCAGTAATATGCTGGACGATAAGAACACTGTATGTAAACATATGTCTCGGATATCACTGATCATTTTTGGCATTTTCTGCCAAAAGTCCAATGGCTTATCAGTGGTGGTATCACAAAATGAAGCTATATATTTTAGTATGTAACACTTGATATCTTATTTATGTAACAGTAGCTGGCTATGTGCAATGAAGAACAACTAAAATACTTGGTCACAGAAGTAGGTTGTTAGAAAAGGGAGAAGAGTTTTCTTTGCTTCTCGATTCAAAATGGGTTTATCTTTGAGCTGCTCCCCGTATAGTTGATTGCACAACTTATCTTCTTCACTCACATTTGCTCTCCCAAACAGTTTATCAGGCAGTCAAAATATAAATCTGACTGTTGCTATACAGTAATTAATTAAATAAAAATAAGCCTATCATAACGTTAAGCTTTAGGAAAAGTATTCATCATGAAATACATTCAATCAAACCCCTCTCAGTCACTCACTAACCTACATTCACATAATTATAATACCGTACACACATTCAAGGACATATTCGTAGTAATCCACATACAACGAAAAAGTACATGCATGATATACAGTACTGTTAAAGTACATTTTGTGGCTTCGCCCCGTCAAAAACATAATCACTAACTCAAAAATATTCTTCATCTCTATATCTATATACATTGTTGTTATAAATTGTTAATTGTTGCAATAAATAAAAAGTAAATGAAAAAGAAAATTTTACTTGTATCGTGGTGTGAAAGCGAGTAACAAGTAAAAAGTAAATATTATAAAGGCATTGTTACTTCTAGTAATAAATAAAACTTAAATGTTATAAGGAAGTTTTACTTGAAGTAACATGCAATACGTAACAAATAACTTCATAACCAAGGCTAAAAGATGAAAGTGTTAACTGCGAGTAGCATTAATACGACAATATAATACATAATGGTGGGCATAACAAGTCCAGCAATTACGCATAAACAAGTAGGATGCAGACAATATTAACCATTCATTAGCGAACTTCTTGAATACCACTGAATAATAGGAGTGGTAGATTTGAGCCGTTAGGATGCACAGTAGAATAACCAAGAAAGTTAGAAGCAATACAGAACAGAATGGATAGGGCAGGACTTGGGGTAAATAAGTAGGCCTACGTAACGGAAGAAGCTATCGGGGTGGGGAAAATGGGGTTGGAGTACATTCGATAAGTGGATTGTGAAAGCAAAGGGTAGGCCTAAGTACAAGGTAAGGCTGGAAGAAATTTAAGAAGATAGATGGCCAATTTGTTTTATATATGTGGGTAAATGGTGAAAGTAAGTAGAGCAGGGAGTGTAAAAAAAGATTGGAAAGGGTAAATATATAGCAACACCAAGTGGGAAGGGAATTCAGCGCAAGGGAAGGGATGGGGGAGTGGGCAAGAATTGAGAACGGAAGACACAAAGTACAAAGTAAACCATTCTACGATGGGGGATAGTAATCAAAACTTTTGTGGGTTTATAAATGAGATGGAGGGTCAAGCCATACAACACAAAATCTAGAAAACTCTAGATATAATGTGGAAACAGAAAAAATAATAACGAGGGTGAGGGTGCGAGAAGGGAACTAGACAAAAAGAATAAAGAAAAAAAGAGGGAGGGGGAATTAGACAATACGCCTAAGGAAATTATATAGACAGAAAGAGAGTGAAGTCAAAGATTGTGTGTGTGTGGGGGGGGGGGGGGAGGGGGGGGGGAAGTAATGGGTAATTATGGTAATAGCATAAGATAAACGGAGGGGTCTACAGATATAAAGGGAAAATATATACTAATAGATAAAGGGGACAAACTATTATTGCTAACTCTTTTCTCCAGACCCTTCCACGACCCTCAGAAACAGGCTCACGACCCTTGTTTGGGTCGCGACCATGAGTTTGGGAACCACTGATATTCTAAACCATTACACCACCAACACAGTATACCTTATAGTCTACCTCCAGGACTCAAATGATTACAAACAATCTCAATAAACCCTCTAAATTACGTAGGTCCTTCTTAAGGGGGTAGTATACTCGCTTTTTATGGACCCCCTTCTCCCTCATGTTTAGTATATTAGTTATGAGGTTTTAAGACGTTCGTTCCGATAGTTTGGCGATTTAGCGACACCTCATTTTGTATTTAATATTAGGCTAAGACCTTTCGTGCCCTTTAGGTGTCAATTTTTTCCTGGCGAGCGATACCGGTAGCGAGCTTTTAATTTTAGAAGGATTTGGCATTCGGCCGGGACATTTTTCTGCCGAAAAAAGTAAACATTTATCTTGGAAAGGTGGTCTAGTGGTTGTTTTGTTAAGCTTGATGGAGGTCTAGTGAGGAAACTCAAAAATATTTAAATATATAAATATATAGCCCAAAAACCAAGTACTACCCTCTTAAACTGCACAATATTGTTTAAATGACCTAGAGCAGTTAGTTCAGCAACCCACCCGTATCCCGGATCGCATCGGAGATCGGCCCAACATTCTTGACCTGTTTCTAACTTCTAACCCTTCTTCTTATACTGTCGATCTTTTCTCTCCTGTGGGCTCCTCCGACCATAAACTTATCTCTGTCACCTGTCCTATCTCTCCAGTACGGCCACCCGATCCTCCTAGCCGGCGGCGCTTGTGGCACTTTGGCGCTGCCGACTGGGAGGCTCTTCGGCAGTACTTCTTTGGTTTCCCATGGGATGATTTCTGCTTCCGTGGCCGAAGACCCTCGGAGAGTGCTGAACGCATTACCGAGGTAATCCTATCGGGCATAGAAGCATACATTCCATTCTCTTTCTCTCAGACTAATACTAAAAAATCTTGGTTTACTCACGCCTGTTCTACTGCTGTGCGCAATAAGGAGGAAGCATTCAAACGGTACCGACGCCTTAAAACTCAAGACTCTCATTCTTCATATGTTTCTGCCCGGAATCAAGCCAAATCTGTTCTTCGACTTGCCAAACACTCTTTTATCAATAATAAATGCACTGAACTATCCAACTCTAGCTCTTCCCAAGCTTTCTGGCATCTAGCCAAAAACCTCTCCAACAATTTCTCTTCCTCGTCTTTCCCTCCTCTTTCCCACTCTGATGGCACAACCATCACTTCTTCCTCTGACAAAGCTAAACTCTTCGCTCAAACTTTTGCTAGAAACTCCACCTTGGATGATTCCGGTGCTATTCCTCCCTCTCCGCCCTCCTCTCTCTTACTTATGCCTAATATCCTAATCTCTTCTAAAGATGTACTTTCTACCCTCTCTGGGCTTAACACTAATAATGCGTACGGTCCGGACGGTGTTCCTCCTGTTGTTCTCAAAAACTGTGCTTCCGTGCTGACTCCCTGCCTAGGCAAACTCTTTCGTCTCTGTCTATCCTCTAACGTCTTCCCTTCATGCTGGAAGTTTGCTCACATTCAACCTGTCCCAAAGAAGGGTGACCGCTCTCAACCCTCCAACTATCGTCCAATTGCTCTCATCTCTTGTCTTTCTAAAGTTTTTGAAACTATTCTTGCTTCCAAATTTCTTAAGTATTTCTCTTCTCATAATCTGCTCTCAGATCGCCAGTATGGCTTCCTTAAGGGTCGCTCTACTGGTGATCTTCTTTCATATCTTACTAACTCTTGGTCATCCTCCTTTCGGGACTTCGGTGAGACTTTTTCTATTGCACTAGACATATCGAAAGCCTTCAATAGAGTCTGGCATAAATCTTTAATTTCTAAACTACCCTCCTTCGGTTTCTATCCCTCCATCTGTGCCTTTGTCTCTAATTTCCTTTCCGGCCGTTCCATAGCCGCGGTTGTGGACGGCCATTGTTCACTTCCTCACCCTATAAACTCCGGTGTTCCTCAGGGCTCTGTCCTATCTCCTATTCTCTTTCTAATTTTTATAAATGATCTCCTTAACTGTACCTTAATTCCCATCCATTCATACGCAGACGACTCAACCTTACACTACTCCATTAGTTTTTCAGAACGCCCCAGCCAGCAATCCCTCAACGACAAACGTAATGAAGCCATAGAACTCTTAAATTCTGATCTAAATACTATTTCCAATTGGGGCAGAGAAAACCTTGTGAACTTTAATGCTTCCAAAACCCAATTTCTCCATCTATCTACCCGACAGGATCTCCCAGCGGACTATCCCTTATTCTTCAACAATACAAAAATCAACCCTTCATCTTCTCTCAATATTCTTGGTGTCTCTTTTTCTTCTGCTCTCATTTGGAAGGACCATATTACCAGTCTTGCTAAGGCAGCCTCCCAGAAGCTGGGTGTGCTCAACCGCCTTAGGGAGTTCTTTTCCCCTGCACAGCTTCTTGATCTGTACAGGGGCATAGTGCACCCTTGTATTGAGTATTTTTCACATGTGTGGGGAGGTTCCTCTCACACCGCTCTCCTAGACAAAGTTGAAAGGAAGGCCTTTCGTATCATTAACTCCCGTCCACTCACCAACTCTCTGCAATCTCTCTCTCTCCGCCGCAATGTTGCATCTCTCTCGCTATTCTATCGCTACTATAATAATCAGTGTTCCTCAGAGCTATCCCAGTGCATACCACCTCCTTTACGTAGGGCACGTGGTACCCGTCTTGCAACTCAATCCCACCCCTACTCTGTGCAACTCTCCAACCCAAGAGTGAAACGTTACTCTCAAACTTTCTTCTACTCAACAGCTCCGAACGTGCCTCTGAGCTCTGGAACTCTCTCCCAGAATCAGTCTTTCCCTCTTCCTATGACTTAAATTGCTTCAAACTCTGTGTGTCCAGGCATTTTGGCTCGAACGTCCCTTGAATTTGGCCCTGTCACTCTTTCAACTATGGGGGAGGCACTCGCTATAGGCAGTTATGCCTTTTGCCTCCCTCAATCACATAACAACAGATAACTGCAGTCCTGGCATCCTTCATGGCGTACCAGAAAGGTTTAGCGCCTATGATAGCAAAGTATTCCAAAGGACAAACTACCTCTGCATAGAACAGTAGACTCATAGCCCATTGACAGCTAAAGACACTCAACCCAGAGGCTACACAGAGAAGCATCATTGGAACACGATACCAAAGTGTTTTAAAGGCAACAAAAGTAATGCCTGAAACAAAAACTAAACCCTGCGTCATGAATAGGAGAATAAGCCCAGTATTTATGGCATATTTCAATTCTGGGAGACTCTCGATGCCAGTATACTTAGCCAAGATGTTATCAAAACTCGGCATATCACTCCCAGATAAATGTTTTATCATGGTAAAGACAGAACCGATGAATTTTTCAAACTCGGCCGGGTCTATGTTAACACCCAGGATTTTGTCAACGGGAACACCACTCTTGACCATCATAGTAAGCCCTCCCGGTGATGTCCTCGGGTACTTCATGGATAAAAGACACTTGGAGGTAGATACAGCCACTAATATCTATGACCCACAATGCAAAAGCCAAAAGGCCAAGCAAGGCGACGAGGACTTTCCGTACAGTCTCCATATGGCTTTTGGATCTCACTTCTTTGTTGTCGGTCAGTGAAATCGCGGTTTTACCGTGATACAAGGTTATGTTATCGGAAACAATACTAGATTTTCGGTGGAAGTCCATTCTATTTAGATGTATCAGGAGTAATACTGTTTTAAACCTCAATCAACACCGCTTAGGAATGCTTAAAACTCGCACTTATTAAACGTGACTGATCACTATCACAACAAGAACAAATATGACGATATCTAACAAGAATGTGTAGCATATTGTCTAGTTATCAATGAAAACTAATTAACTCTTTGTATGCTTAATTTGTTGATGAAAAAATGCTTAAATAATTATATTTTATGTTGGTACGATTTTAGTTACTAGAAACCTATTTGACAGGTACCGCCAACGATTTAATACATATTTTTTTTTCTGTTTTCACGCATCCAACACAAAGCTACACATTTTTCTGGTGTATGGAACACTAAAAAACCAATGGGGACACTTTAATAATGGTAATATGAGAGGAAATATAAAGACAACTCTGTCTGCGTTCGAGCGTCACTTTGTTTACTTTACGCTCGGAGTGACTTCCCGCCTTGGCGGTCGACTTAAAATGGCAGAGTGTGGAGGTTGTGACTTCACCGTGATTGAATTAACTTTACACTTAGCAACCATTGAAAGACAAATACAATTTTGTATTGAGCATGGACTCATCAAAGCAACTATTAAATGTCCGAAATGTGATTCAGAGCTAAAGGTTAACAGTAACTTGACATTTCGCTGCAACAGAGTGGAAAGTGTTAGTCTATGTAAAAACAAGAAAACGCTTGTAAAAAAATGCAACTTGAAGAGATCAGCTCGGTTGGGAAGTTGGTTCGGTTCCAGCAGTTTATCAGTGAGAACCATATTGCTGATAACGAAAATGTGGTCAAAGAACTTCATGAGGGTTACTGACATAAGTGAAGAATTGCGAATTAGCAGTACAAGCGCAGTAGACTGGCTAAGTTTTTGCCGGGAAGTATGCGAACTGTGGTATGAAGACAACAGTGCACAAATCGGTGGTCCTGGAACAGTGGTGGAGGTGGACGAGGCTAAATTCGGCAAAAGGAAATTCCACAAAGGATGGGTGTTGAACGGACAGTGGGTTCTGGGAGGATTTGAGCGTGGAACCCGCAATGTGTTCTATTGTGTAGTGGAAACAAGAGACGAAAAAACACTGACAGACAAACTAGTAGAACACGTTCGTCCTGGTACCACAATCTTCACAGACTGTTGGAAGGCATATAATCACCTGGACGACCACGACTTTCAGCACAAGATAGTCAACCACTCTAAAAACTTTGTAGACCCATTAACTGGTGCTCACACCCAATCGATTGAGAGGCAGTGGAGAGAACTCTGAGCTAAAATCCCAAGAGGTGGAGTGCGTAAAGAGCAATATTCTAGTTATTTATGTGAGTGCATATTCAAATGTGCATACCCCAAGCAAGGTGAAAGGTTCCACCAATTTGTAACCTATGCAGCAGAGGTATATCCTCCAAAATATTAAGGTGAGTGAACCTAAGCTAAGGTAACCAGTTAATTGTTGGGTAGCCTACATTTTTTGATAAAGACTTGTGTTATAGGCCGTTGGATACAGAACGGGTTGAGGGGGGGCTCTGCCTCCCCTCACCCCCCCGTAAAATTATAATAATCGTCATATATGTTGCCAGCAGGGGGCAAGTAACAGCTGGCCATGGGATAATTAGACCCTCTACTGTCAACATATATGACGATTATTATAATTTTACGGGGGGGGGGGTGAGGGGGGGCAGAGCCCCCCCTCAACCCGTCCTGTATCCCACGTACTGTATGTAATGGCAACCACAAGTAGAACTAGAAGTTTAGGTAGAGGTATTTATATGATTTATGCCTGAATGTGCTTCCCCCACCCAAAACCCCCTATTCCAAAAGGGTCCCGTATTATTGTTGGGGAATATGGATTATTCATGTATATTTCCGCACCTTATAATGGTTACAAGAAGCATAAAAAAAAAAAAAAAACGCATGAAAATATTATAGCCTACTCGGCAACAGAACGGGTAATGTAGAAGGGACGTAACCTCGGCCGTCTTGTGTAAACAAACCGACGATCCGAAGCGACGACGGACTCCCGATTTTTGGCACAAACGCGCCGTTTTATTCTCGTCGAAAACCACATTTAAACAGTTATTATATTTTGTTCAATACTATTAGAGGACCAGAAAAAGGTGTAGCTTTCTGTTGGAGGCGTGAAAACCGGAAACAAATATGTATTAAATCGTTGGCGGTACCTATCAAATAGGTGTCCAGTAACTAAAATCGTACCTTTATGTTTATTCAACTAAAACATGTCTAATAGTATAAAGAAAAGATAAAATAAAGTGTTACACATAAATCTTTTACAATATATTTTAGTCACCCAAAATATAAAGTTTTCTATAGTTTAGTTTGAAAGAGAAAATTAATTTATAACACCAACTATACTATTTATTGACCACTCATTGCCTACACTATAGTTTCATGTACGTAATTCACATACATATATGCACACACTTACACTAAATTTGCACAAGTTAACCCTTTCAGTATTGGAGGACACTTTTCCCTCCTATTGTCTGGCTATTTTAGACGCTTTATGCAAATTAGGAATAATATCTAGTATTCTAAGGAATCAAAGGTGTAGGAACTATCTCAACTAGGCCTATACTCTCTAGCTCCCACAAGTTCTTCCTTAGCTGAATACTAGGCCTATACTCTCTAGCTCCCACAAGTTCTTCCTTAGCTGAATACTAGGCCTATACTCTCTAGCTCCCACAAGTTCTTCCTTAGCTGAATACTAGGCCTATACTCTCTAGCTCCCACAAGTTCTTCCTCTAGCTCCCACAAGTTCTTCCTTAGCTGAATAAAATCGTCTAATAATAGCCAGAATAAACTGTCAAAACGCGTCACAATCCTCAAAGGATTAACCTTTTCAATATATGAAGACATTTATTTTATGGCGAAATTGATTTGTATTGCGTCTATATCTTCAAATGTTTAGACAAGATTTTTCAGCTTAGGAAGAATATATGAACATCAGATGTAATTGAGACAGTATTTATGTTTTTGACTCACACAGGTTCCTTCTAATCTTAAAAAACCCGTTTAATCATAGCCAGAATAAACTGCTATAATACGTGTGAATCTTCAAAGGGTTAGATGATTTTATTCAGCTTAGGAAAGGTACGGTTGGCCAAACAAATCGTGTCTCCGCAGTCATTACGTTTTGCTCGCTGTAGGCTGTATTTATGTCTGTCAGATGTTGAATAGGGTGTGTAAAGATAGAAACATGTTTGTATATCCCACTCGAAACGGTGACTTAATGTTTAGATAGTGCTGATACCAATTATTGATCGAAATATACTTGGTGATGCTTATTTTGCCGACTGTACATGGCAGTTGTAGGTTTAATTGAGACAGTTGTATAACATTGCTTAGTGTTAGCAAGAACATAATAACAAGATCGCCATGTTACTGAGAGAGTTCACTCTTTCAGTATTAGGACGCCATTTTCCACTGTATTCAGGCTGTAAAGTTAGTGAAAATAGGTTGGCCTAATCTGAACAAGATGCGGAAATACACTTAGAGCCATTTTATTAAACCATAGTAAGAGCTTTCTCTACGACCTTTCCCGACCCAGATTGACCCTTATCGCTTACCTGTATAACGGTCAATCTGGGCCGGGAAAGGTCGTAGGGAAAGCTCTTACCATGGTTTAATAAAATGGGCCTTAGACTACCAAGCTAAGTTAGGTACGGTACCTTTATTAGTCTGGTGGTAACCTGTCTGCCTTGTAACTCAAGAGTCCCGGGTTCGATTCCCGCCCAGGGTGCAGATTTTCGGGAGGCTATTTCAGCATCTAATGAAGTGAAGGTGTGTTGGTAAAATTGTAAAGATGGTTTGAAGATAGGAGCTCTATAACCCTCCTTTACAGGCATGATGTAAACAAACTAATCCTACAAGGCTACATCATTAGACGATTTTATACAGCTTAATCCCTTCAGTACCGGGGCCGTCCTTTTTTCACTTTATTCTAGCTACTATTAGACGATTTTATTCAGTTTAAAAAGGCCCTATAGCAATTAAGAGGCTTCGAACTATCTCACTTAACACTTTTTACTACCACAGATCCTTGTTAAACTGCACAAAACCTTCTATATCTAGCTAGAGTGAAATTAAACAGACGTCGCCGGTACAGTGCGGGTTAAGGAGGAACTCTGGGAATTCAAAGGGTAAAGACTATCTCAAATAACCCTCTGACTTCCATATAGCCTACCCTTCCTAATCTGAATAACATTGTCTACTAATAGCCAATAGAAACTGCTAAAACGTGTCATGATCCTCAAAAGGTTAATTACCGTCTGACTTCCAAAATTCCTTCCTAAACTAAAGAAAATCATCTACTGATAGCCAGAATAAAAGGCAAATATGAGTCTTCAAACACTGAAGAAGCTATCAATAGTAGCTACGGTATATTTACATAAACTGCAATAGGAAATAAACAGATATTTACACTGAAAAGGGTATATTGATGGGCAGAAGTTTATAGCCTGGGTAATAGTATTTGGTACAAATAATAGAGGGTATGATAAAGGTATCTAATATACTTTGGGTATATTGGTAGCGGTATATTGGTATATTTCTGTCCTCGTATTAGGATGCTATATTACCACCAATGTACATTAAAATGGGTAAATTATTATGACCATTAGTTTAAGGGGAGGTGGGTGGTTTTTCTAGACACCCTTCTCCCTCATGCTTAACCCCATTACTTTGCAGACTTGAAGGTTTTAGCCCCATTAGTTTGTCAATTTTAAGACCTTTTGCCCCATTTTTGTTGTCAATATTAAGACGTTTTTTGCTATTTAGGTGACGATTTTTTTTCCTGACGAACGATAGTGAGCCTGTAGTCTTGGAAGAACCGGCCTTCGGCCGTGACACTACCGAAAAATTTACAAATAAATCTACAAGGGCGATCTAATGGATGTTTTGTTTAAGTTTGATGGAGGTCTAGGGAGGAAACTGGAAATATAATAAATACATGAAGCAATCGACCAAAAAGTGAGCTATCCCCCCTTAACAGTGTAGGAAATACTCTGATATTATAACAAATAAACTACCCTCAGCTTTCTATTCCTTACTGAAACTCACAGTTCACCTTCAACAGATCCTTCAACCTACACCGTCAAAATTATAGATATGAAAAGGGCAATTAAAGTGTCCATAACAAGCTACCCATTACAAGGCATATACAGTATATCATATAGGTTAGAAAGGTAAATCATTATCAGTATGCCCAAAGATCTTACATACCCTTTCCATACCCCTTTTGTACCCTCCATTATATTCTTACATTTACAATTACCCAGGCTATTAACTTATGTACAATGTCAGAGCTAAAGGAGGTACAGATGGCCACATAAGTTCTGTTCTTCTCCGTGATCTTATACATGAAAATATAATGCGCATGATTGAATTACTTACGAGTGTCCTTTCTTAATAAATGGTTAATTCATTTGACGAGCCAACTGATAATTAACCCCTTTACCACCATTACGTACTTTGCATCATATTCAGGTTACCATTAGACGAATTTCTTTAGTTTGTAATCTAACTAGGCTATGCGACTCAAATAGGTAAATACGATTTCAATAAACCCTCTTGGTAACATAGGTCCTTCTCAAAATGCACAAAATCATCTAATTTTAGCCAGAATCAAAGGTACAGTCGCGCTAATAAGTGATGTCTCGGCACCAAGTATGTGTGGATCAATTATTGGTATCAGCAATATCGGGTGGATGGGACTCGTTAGCCTTGGTCGGTAACCCATCTAGGGGAGATAACCTTATAAAAATCCGGGTGGATGGGACTCATCAGCCTTGGTCGGAAACCTGTCTAGGGGAGTAAACCTTATACAAATCAGTACTGCTATCTTAGGGTGAAGCAGGTTAGTGGATGGATTAGCCGCACACCACTGTAGACAAATAGTGCTAAAAATACATAAAAGGCCTCGGAGTCGGACGGACCCTAAATTGAGCGGTCAATCCTGTAAGTCCTTCAGTAAACTGGCATGGGTTGTCCCTCTTACAGGGGATAGGCTTGCTTGGGGGCATTTTGTGTAGGGCCATCCCCATTAAAGGTGAATTACACAAAGATGAAAAAAAAGTGAGATAAGTTATTCAGCAGAACGTTAAATGCTCTAGTAATACACGATTATTGGGAATATCCTTAAATTTGCCCCTAACATATAAAATAAATTGGGTCAAGTTAAAGGTAAATTTCTGTTGCCTGACAACTATCAGAATCTATGACGTCATCACAATACTGGAAGGCGCGAAATTTGCAAGACGGTCAACTACCAGTTGCCGCCACATATGAACATTTTAAATATTTGTTTTCTTTACTGACGCAAATTTACTTTATTATACACAAACCTGAGCATCCTTAATAAGTTTTGATGCATACAAAATATACATCTTACTAGGTATGCAGCTTATGTAATTCACCTTTAAGGGGAGTAAGGCATCTGGCAATAGATAGATAGATAGATAGATAGAATATCTTAGCTTGATTTCTTCATATCGAGTGAAATATACAAACATGTCCTACACTTACCCACCTTATTCAACATCTGACAGACATTAATACATTAATAAAACGAGTGATATGATTCAATAACCCCTCCAATTCCCACATCATTACCCTAGTCCTAGAGATCCTACCTAATCTTAATAGAATAGTCTAATGATAGCCAAAATATAATGTCAAATCGCACCAAAAACCTCAAGGAGTTAAGGGGGGTGACCTGCTTTTTTCTCTCCTTTGCTCTCTTTCTCTGGCTTGTATCCATTCACACCCCCATTCAGCCTACTATTTTAAGATGTTTATTCCCACCCAGGTGTCGATTTATTCCTGGCGAGCGGTAGCGGGCCAGCATATTTTTATAAATATTTTTGCAGCAGGCTAAATTTGTAAATTTTTCGATAGAAAAATGTCTCCGGCGAAGCAGGATTTTTCCATACAATGCTGGCTTGCTATCGCTCGCCAGGAAAAAATCGACAGCTGGATGGGGATAATCGTCTTAAAACAGTAGGCTGAATTGGAACGAATGGATAGAAGCCAGAGAAAGAGAGAACAGAAGATAAAAGAACAGGTGACCCCCCTTAATAACCCCCCTTACTATTGATGTTTTGGGGAGTACTTCAATGTAACCTGGTAGTTTAGAAGACTGGGCTGATCTCTGTTTAGTCTACAGGTACACTCGGATACCATAGTTTGTAGCCCAATCATGAGAATTAGTGGACCCCATATATTTTTCATTATGCAATTATGTCTATCTGGATTGTTTTTTGGATACAAGTTGCTTCTCAATAAACAATCTATATAGTTTTGTAGTTGATGTAAAGAAAAACATTTTCTTAAATTTGTTTCCAGAAATATGCTTCCATAATTAGAGATGGGTGAAGGCCACAATTTGTTATGAGTGGGCTAGAGACTATGGCATCCGACTGTACATGAATAGAAAACCATTTGTGGAGGAGCACTTTGTTTACCAGTTTTTTTTTGAGTTACAGATGTCTTAGGTCCACTGGCGGCAGTACCGGAGGGGGCGGTGCACCCTCCACCCCCACCACCACCTTTCTCCGGGGGGTGGTTTCGGGGGGGGGGGGGGGGGTCCAGTATTAGTTGGTCGGTAGGTTGGCTCAATTTTCTCGTATCCCACCATAACACCTAGGAGAAGGAGGTAGATTATTTATTGGTGATATATTTAGTTACTTATTTTGTAAGTCTCTCTCTCTCTCTCTCTCTCTCTCTCTCTCTCTCTCTCTCTCTCTCTCTCAATAAATACCACTC
Source organism: Paralithodes platypus (assembly GCA_032716605.1). Lineage (NCBI taxonomy): Eukaryota > Metazoa > Arthropoda > Malacostraca > Decapoda > Lithodidae > Paralithodes > Paralithodes platypus. The sequence goes on from CM064519.1 coordinate 28,577,142, forward strand.
TAGATTTCGTGAGGATCGACTTGAATTGAAACAAATAGGGAGAAAGGGAGCCCTTTGATCCGTGACATGTATAGTGTATGTGTATGTGTGCGTGTGTGTGAGGAAAGAGAGAGAGAGAGAGAGAGAGAGAGAGAGAGAGAGAGAGAGAGAGAGAGAGAGAGAGAGAGAGAGAGAGAAAGAGAAAGAGAGAGAGAGAGAGAGAGAAATATAGCTAGAATTATGAATTTTTCGGTATACAAATTTCCTGGCCAATGACCAGTTCCACAAAATTAATATGCAGGCTCGCTCTCGTCACTCGCAATGCATCGACACACACACACACACACACACACACACACACACACACACACACAACAGCAACAACAACAATGACAGCAACAACAACATCGTATTATTGCCAATATCGTGGGTTAAACCGTCTCAAAATCGCCAAACTAATGTGGTGAAAGAGGAAACGGGATGGGGGGGGGGGATGTTAATTTAAAGGGAGTACAGTGAGACTTATTAGAACTGAAGGGTTATAATTAGCAGTTAGGGAAGAGAGGGTGCAGGGGAGAGAATGTTCAATAGTTGTTGTTGTTGTTGTTGTTCCCCAAGCTGCCTGGCCGAACAGCCCCAAGGCCCCGAGCACGGCCAAGGCCATAACCGAGCGCCCCCACAGAACCCTCCCTGCCGACCACAATAAAGCCTGGGTGACCGAAGCCACTCCATGGCGGGGAGCTGAGGAGGGTGCGCAAACGCCCGGGAAACCAAAGCCCCACCCAGGGCCCTGTGCCCCTCAGCAATTATGAAGAGAAAGTTGAGGGGCCAGGGAAAAATGTGACACTTTGGCTTCCAATCTTGGTAGATTGGGAGGTCAATCCACGGAAGAGACGCCGTCACTCGAGATCTAGAAAATATATAAGTAAAAGGAACAGTCAGAGTAAGCTATGGGTATGGCAGAGATCGCTCAGTTCTCACTCTGATAGACCAGCCCATCTCCACATGACTAGAATCCAATCCTCTCAGCATCAGCTAGGAAGGGCCCTAGAAAGCCGCCTTTGGCGGGGGGATAGCTCCCCTATTTCAACTCCTTTCGGGGTTGGGCACCCGCCCAATGTTCAATAGTAATTAATATAAGAAGCAACTGAACTGAACTGGATCTCATCTGACAGAGACAGAGGCGAAGACAGAGACGAAGAAGAAAGATATAAAACTTTGTATATAAAACAAAAAAGTAAAGTACAAAAGGAAGTTAGGGAAGCTATCTATGCACATGAGAAAAAACTAACTAAAGAAATAAAAGATAGCGGGGATACAAGTAAAAAGATGTGGACACATATAAATAAACTAAGAAATAAAAATGTAAGCCAGGAGAATGAATTACAAATTTATAATGATCAAGGGAGGCAATTAACAGATGTAGAAGCAGCTGAGGAGTTAAAGAATTTCTGGAGCAATATATATATAAAATGCATGAGCATAAGATTGACGAAGTATGGAATCAAGATATTCAGAATCAATATAGAGAAGATAGGGAGAGAGAAATGCAAGAAAGGGGGGGAAATAAGAAAAATAAGAATAGGAGTACCAGTAGTTGAAGACCATAACTATAGTACCGGTATCCATACAGTAACAGTAACAGAAGAGTTAACGGAGCACATGGATATGGCTTTTAAGATTGATAATTATATTAAATATAAGGATAGACCCAAAATAACTATAGGAGAAGTCAAAAAGAGTTTGAAGAAGTTAAAAAACAGGAAAGCAGCTGGGTTGGATTCATTAAAACCTGAGTTTTATAAAGCTGTTATTCAAAGTGATATATGTTTAAAGAAACTGACAAGCTGCTTTAATAGAATCTTAGATACTAGCATAATACCAGAAGTTTGGAAAAAATCAAAGACCGTGATGATACCAAAAAAAAGTAAACCAAAGGTGAATGAATTAAGACCATTGGCACTTACAGATGTATCATATAAATTATTTATGACAACTGCAATTAAAAATAAAATAGAAGAACATGTAACATATAATAAAGAGGTTAGAGAGACTCAAAGTGGATTCACAAGTAAAGGCAGAATAGAAAACAACCTCTTTATCTTGAAGTACTGTATACAGAGAGCTTTTGAACTAAATAAACCACTAATTGTCATCTCTATTGATTTTTCTAAAGCGTACGATTCAGTAAGAAGAGAGAAGATGATTGAAGTGTTAAAGGACTATAATATATATTCAGATATAATTAATGTAATAAGTAAAGTTTATATTGATGACAGCACAATTGTAAATAAAGGTTATCAAAATGAAACACAGGTTCAAGTCACTAGTGGCATTAGACAGGGCTGCACGGGATCGACCACACTTTTTAAACTTTTAACTTATGATATTATACAAAAAATTGGAAAAAGAAGGAGGATTCACAGATGAGTTTTTTAAAATAAAGGCGCTATTCTATGCTGACGATGGTCTACTTATGGCACATACAATAAAGGAGGCTGAAAAGGCAATAGAAGATCTAATTAAAATAGGAAATGAATGTGGGCTAAACAAATACAAATAAAAGTCATATATTAATATTTAATATGAAGGAGAAACCAAATGATATCAAAGAAATAGAAGTAGTTAAGCAGATTAAGTATTTAGGAATAAAAGTAAATGATACTAGAAATTGTTTCAAAGAACAGAAATCTGAGGCAATAGGAAAAGCGAATAGAATGGCTAATATGACCTATCTTGTAATAGCACAAAGCTGCAACAAAATTCTAATTGGTAAAACATACTGGAAGAGTGTGGTGCTCCCGTCGGTCCTGTATGGCTCAAGCATAATAGGATTTACAAAAACAGAAATAAACAAGTTACAAAATATTGAACATAGGATATTTAGACAAATATTAGGGGCACCGAAATATGCACAAAAAATGACCTTGAGAGGGGAGATAGGAGCATCCACAATGGAAGCAAGAATTATGGAAGGAAGTATAAAATATTTAAAATATTTAAGAGGAGAAGACAGTAATGATTTACTTAGGAGAATAACAGAAGAAAAATTAAACAACGAAAAAGATCCATGGACAATGGAAATTAGAAAATATATAAGAATTTTAAATTTAGGAGAAACAGATTTAGCGAGTATACTGAAGGAAGAAATTAAGAAGAAAGTAAAAAATTGGGATACAAGGAAATGGCAGGAAGAGCTAGGGGAGAAAAGCAGTTTAGAAATATACAGGGCTTTTAAATCAGAAATAAAGGGAGAAGAAGAACTTTATGATAATACAGAAGCTTCAGTCATATTATATAGGTGTAGAACGAACAATTTAAATTTAAGAGACAGGAACAGGCATGTAGGAGGAGATATAAAATGCTTACTATGTAATGCTGAGATAAAGGACAGCAAACACTTTATTTTATGGTGCCCTATATAATTATATAGAGGAGAGAGTAAAGGAAACAGCGCTACAACAACCTTACGTTGAGGAGGAAAATCAAGTGATAGGAAATCTACTGTTCAAAGAAGAAAACCAGGAACGAGTGAAGAAGATGTTATATGGGATGTGGAGAACAAGAACCAAGAAAATGAAGGAGCTGGAATAAGAAGAAATAGATTATAATGCAACATATAGAAAAAATAAAAATAAATACAATATATATAACAGAGCACGTCACAAAAGGAAAATTACAAGAACCTCTCAGGGAAGTGCCGTTGTTAAGGCATTACTTCCCGAACCACATCTGATCTGATCTGATCTGATCTGATCTGAGGGATTTTGGAACTGGTCTTCCGTGATAACGGCTAGATTCAGACCTAGAAGGACGTGGGATCGTGTTGTAGGCTACGATCTGAAAACAAAAGTACGTAGGCCTACAAGGTTTCGTGTAGATTAACACCGCCATTATGGCATGAGGCTGAAACCAAGACCAATAAAGTTTTGTTTAGTTTGCGCTATTATACCCATTTTCTATATTTCCTGTCAATCACAAAGAACTGCTACAAAAGCGTAAACATAACCATTTTTTTTTAAACTGACCTCTATTTTTTTCTCTTTCTCTCTCTCTCTCTCTTGTATGTAAATAGACAAGATGGAAGAGAAGGTGTCGGGGTTTGTATTTATATAAAGGTTATAGGCTTGATGCTGACAGAAGATGGAAAATAAGTAAAGATTGGCTATTGTTGGCAATGTTGGGCTACTTTCTCAGGCATTTGGGCAGGATTTTAGCTAATGAAAACTCTGACCTCAGTCCTTTCTCGTCCACTCGGCCGCCGCGCCGAGAGAACTGGGATAGGGGAGATAAAGGAGATTAAAATTACCAAATTAATGGGCCGAACGTCTTATAATCTCAATACAAATGGGTCTTAACACGATGAAGAAAGCCAAAACGACCCATCTGCCGTTCAGTTCTTATCTGTCTATCCTCACGAGCTAGGCCACTGCTGTAGAAGCCCATCGATCGTGATAATTAAGGGGAAATAGGCTAGGCTATGTCGCTTTTGTAGACCCCCTTTTTCCCTCATATTTAATCCCATTCATTTGACGATTTTATGAACTTTAATAATATTAATAATAATAATAATAATAATAATAATAATAATAACATTAATAATAATATTTATTCAGCATTTAAATAGTATTATTATTATTACTATTTCCCCCCATTTCGGTCAATTTTAAGACATTTCCTGCCATTTAGATGTCGATGTTTTCTGTCGAGCGATAGCGAGCCTGTAATTTAAGAGGAACGGCATTTTTCTACCGAAAAATTTACAAGTTTATCTTGAAAGGGGGCCTACTGTAGGGAGCGTCTTTTTAAGCTTGATGGAAGTCTAGTGAGGAAACTAGAAAAATCATATATAAATGAAAAAATCGACCAAAAGGTGACCCATCTCCCCTTAAAATTGCCTCAGCCTCCAATTCAACACTCTTTCTGTATAATACTCTTCCATTGTACTCGATCTTCCAGACCGTAAGCAGCCAAGTGGAAAGGGAGGTTAGCCTATGGACCCTGACCTCTCCACTCTGTTACCATATCCACATTAAAGGTGAACTACAGGAATGAAAAAAAAAAAAAAAAAAAAACGAAGTTTACTACAGGGTCATAACTTGGCATGAATATACTGTAATATGTATATGGGCAATATCGATATAATTTAATTAAACTCCAGAAACAAATACTAGTTTATAGCGCCTTGGCATCCTCGGCCGTCAGTTGGGCGAGTTCCAGCTGATTCGTGTGACGATAATGTAAATAATGGGATATTTTGCTCCCCATCACAAACGCTCGTGGACAGGCCTGTTTCTTAATTAATGCCTTTCAATTCAATACTCAAGCTCTGCAAAACATCGAACAAAGTCTTGAAGATGTGGTGCACATCAAGAAATAATCCAATCTCGCCAACAATTAAATTAACATACAGGCAGTGTTTTATGAATGCTTATCCTGGTCTAGAGTCAGGGAGGTGGCTTGTAAGGCCTATTTCTTAATGATAGTATCGTTTTCTGTTAATTTTATAGATCGCAGTCCCTTGACCAGATAGTGATTAAGCCAAATGTTGAGCTGTAAACATGTATACAATTTATAAGAGTTTCTCACCTAAAAAAAGACCACAGATTCACCCATTTCCCATGTAGAGTGTTCCCGCCATTGTTGCCTGTGACGTCATGGTTAACACTCCAGTGCTCGCCACATAAAATAACTTATGACAAGCTATATTTCTATGTTGTTGGGACACATTGATGAAAGTTCTTCAGTAACATACCCCTAAAACCAAGCATATCCCAATGGACATTGTAGTGTCAATAGGTTTCATCCCTGGAATTCACTTTTAAGGGGTGATGGGCATATTTATTTGCTCATGTATGTATTGTTTTATCATTCGTTTAGTTTCCTCCATAAACCTCCATCAAGCTTATAAAACATCCGCCCAAGACCGTCCTTCAAGATAAATTTGTACATTTTTCGATAGAAAAATTTCCCGGTCAAAGGCTGGTTTCTCTTTATGGGCAGAAAACTAATTTTGGAGAGGTAATCATGAGATTGAGAGAACTCTATTTCTGAATAATAAACGGCAACTCCCGAGTCCACAGGATAGCGAGAGGATTAACACACATACCTGTAGAATAAATATATATATGACACCTGGAGGACACACCAGGCGTTAAGGGGTGAGTAGGAGCTGTGAAAAGTTATGAGCCAATTTGATTACCACTCATGTATTGGCTGCTCAGTGAAGTATTAACTAGGATTCTAGGAAACAAATCTCTATCTTACTTTCGATACAAATCTCTATCTTACTTTCGAAACAAATCTCTATCTTACTTTCTCCTAGTCTATTTATATTTCTGTGGCATGTTACGTTATGCGACACAGTACAATTAACTTTAAAAGAGGGGATAAGCCCATGGGTCCTTCGTAACACATTTCAGTTGTTCAGACTATTGTTATTTTTTAGCTGTTTGAATCCAGAACAATAGAACAAAACCTTGATTTAGCTAAGCTGTAGTACAGAATCACGGAATACTGGTAGGCCTACTAATCGTGAATCCTAAAGAACATCTTAATTAACCCCTTCTGTACCGTCGACGTCTTTTATATTATATTCTGGCAACTATTAGACGCTTTTATTCAGCAAAGGAAGGACGTCTACCAATGAAAATACTACACACTATCTTAATTAATCCTTTTAGCTACCATATATCCTTCCTAAGCTTAATAAAATTAATCTTCTAAATGTAGCTGAAATCAAATAAAAAAAGACGTGGCCGGTACAGAAGGGGTTAAATTCTTTTGACAAGTTGACAGTCATGGTTCAGATTTTCCATATACTGTTTGTTTGATAAACACTTATTTAACAGGCTCAGTTATCGTGGGGTCACAGGTCAGACAGGTCATCTGATCTGTTGTCTCCAGTCCTCTGAATAACATGTGCCAAGGGTGTAAAAATGCCTATCAGCTGCGCAGTGTTTGGGTGTAATAAAGGGTTACAATTATAATGTAAAACTTGCAAAATATACAAACCAAAACGTATACGAACACAGTAAAAGGACAAAACAACGAATCAAAATCGCTATGTGGAAACAACGCTTAAGTAAAATAATATAAAATTTAATGTCTCCAAAATACTTAGTCTTTCATCTCATGCCCATGTCAAGGCAACTTTAACTGATAAACTAAGTTATCACCCGTAGTGTTGGAACTGAAGTGCATTAGGTATTTGCACACAGTAGCATTACATTAATTTGGGATGTTCAGTACTTTGGAAGTGTTTGGCAAGCAACCGTTACAACCCCCTCTCTCTTAACACCTTTGGCCCCACTTCGTTATCAATGTTAAGACCTTTCGTGCCATTTAGGTGTCGAGCGGTAGCGAGCCTGAAATTTGAAGAGGAACCGGCCTTCGGCCAGGAATTTTTTCTACCGAAAAATTTACAAATTTATCTTGAAGGGGGGTCTAGGGGGTGTATTTCTAAGCTTGGTGGAGGAAACTAAGAAATAATGGACTACACTAATTGATAGACCAAAAAAAACCCGGCCCAAATTCTCTTAATACCACGGAAATTTGCAAAAGGCCGACTTTATGGACCCACGGCTTAACCACACGAGGCAGATCTCATTTAAGCCCAATTCATGTAATTAGTGTGGCTATTTAATTAAAGTTTGAAAATTTCCACCGTTCCTGAACTGATCACAGCATTAGGCAACCTATTTCACATGTCTACGATCCGTAGATAGGTTGATTAAAACATCTTCCCATAAAGCAGTAAGCCATGAGAATGTCGAAATATTTTATTATTTTAAAATCTATGTTTGTCCCCAATTGGCACCATACTTATGACGTGATTCAGGCGGCGTGTTAAAGTTTGCCCAAAGTGTTTTCCTGACTCCTTGAGTCATGAATAGTCGTCAATTTTATCGTATTTATCATTATTTTATCCATGCAACCAGATAATCTACATACCTGAATGAGGTCCAAAGGTAAGGATAGGCCTACCTCATTTAATGTTTGATTACATTAAAGACGAAGTACAAATGAGTAATGCCCTCAATACCTTCTTTGCATCAGTTTTTACAACAGAAGACCTCAGTGATATCCCTACACCATCGCCGATTCAGATTGATAATTCAGATGTTCTAAGCAATATCACTGTTACAGAGAGAGAAGTATTGAATTGTTTAGATAAACTCAAGGTAAATAAAACGCCAGGACCTGATACAATCTCGCCTAGAGTTCTAAAGGAAGCTAAGAATGAGCTCTCCAAACCACTGACATTACTATTCAATAAATCCTTGCAGTCTGGAACTATGCCTGATCAGTGGAAGCTAGCCAACGTAACACCGATATTCAAAAAAGGCAGTAAATCCCTACCCAGTAACTATCGTCCGATTAGCTTAACCTCAGTTGTATGTAAAATGCTAGAAACGGTCATACGAGACAGACTCGTAAATCACTTAGAGGAAAATAACATACTTAAAGATACTCAACACGGCTTTCGTAAAAAACGTTCCTGTTTAACAAACCTCTTAGACTTCTTCCACGATATCCTCAACCTCTACGATGAGAGTAAAGCTGTAGATATTATATACCTTGATTTTCAAAAGGCCTTTGACAAAGTTCCCCACAAACGTTTACTGCTAAAACTAAAAGCGCATGGAATACAAGACGGTGTGTTGAAATGGATAGAAAATTGGCTCAGCGACAGAAAGCAAAGGGTAGTCATAAACGGTAAGGCATCTAAATGGACCAATGTAAGTAGCGGGGTACCCCAGGGATCGGTACTAGGACCAATTCTCTTTCTAATTTACATCAACGACATAGATGAGGGTCTCACCTGCACAATCTCAAAATTTGCTGACGATACAAAAATTGCAAATAGCGTACTCTCAAAAGAACAAGTTGACGATATGCAACACAATCTAGATAAATTGTCATGTTGGGCCCAAATTTGGCAAATGAGTTTCAATGCGGATAAATGTAAAGTACTACATGTCGGATACCTAAATGAGAAAGCAAACTATTCGATGAATGGCACTCAGCTTAAGAATGTAAACAGAGAAACTGATCTGGGAGTAACAATATCGAGTAACCTAAAACCGAGTCAACAATGTTCAGAAGTTGTTAAGAAGGCAAACAAAATAATTGGCTTTATAGGCAGGTCATTTGAGCATAAATCCAAAGAAGTTATCCTAACCCTTTACAATTCCTTAGTCCGCCCTCTTCTGGAATACTGCGTTCAATCCTGGTGCCCTTATTACCAAAAAGATATAAACAAGCTAGAACGAGTTCAACGTAGAGTTACCAAAATGATACCTAGCCTAAAGAACAAACCATACGAAGAGCGTCTTAGAGAATTAAATCTATTTCCTTTAACCCAGCGCAGATTAAGAGGCGACTTAATTCAAGTGTTCAAAATCATCAAAGGCATCGACAATATGAACTGTAGTAAGTACTTCACTATCGACCAATCTAATTACACGCGGGGAAACGGTTGCAAAATTATTGGTAAATCTTTTAACTCGCACGAATCTAAGAATTTCTTCTTCAATCGAGTTTGTCAACTTGTGGAATGGGCTTCCCCGAGACGTTATAGACTGCAGCACCGTTGATTCATTTAAATTCCGCCTAGACAAATATCTCGCATCAAACCCGCGACTGACTGCGTTTGTAAATGAATAACTTTATCCTCCCCTCAGTTACTAACCCATATGTCCCCTACTAACTTCCTAGTCCTGCCACGTTAGTGGCAGGGCAGTAGTTCCCTTTCCAATGTTCCCTTACCCACTCTAAACCACTGTTTGGACACTTGATCCTCAGTGTTTTGGAGGACAAGCAACCTAGAAGGGTCACTAGACCTGTTGTTGCTTGATTTCCTTTGTACTCCTTTGTACTCCTTTGTACATGAGGACTCCGAAATTATAGGACCATTTTATGTAGGCCTATAGATTTAGGATGCCTAAAAAGAAGTATAGCTATTTTTCTATTGAAAATCGTTGAGAAAAATACAATTAGTATATCCATGGCCATCCCTTCGGGGATAACGGCGTCAGGCAATAGATAGATAGATATCCATTTCAGGCACAGACACTTGGACATATATAATGAAAAATCTTTCGAAACAAATATTATGCATTTTAATATCCATGAAAAGACACCAGAACGCCCCCCCCCCCCCAGATCAATTAGTCATGGCCCAAGGAATCACAATCGGTTATTGATCTCAGGAGCGTCGATTTCCAAACTGTATTTTCTCAGTAATGTTAAACTAGAGTGATAACTAGCTACTACTATGTCAATACGCTACGTCGTGGTACAACCACTCCCCGACCAGTCCGGCGTTCAGCTGACAACAGGTGAACCGTATAACCTGTAGGCTTCACATGCGACTCGTGTGCCCCTCCACCATCTTGTTTAAGTTATGAGCAAGAGTCGGTGTTGAGCCACTCCCAGCAATCCTAAGGGGAGAGAGGGACCCAATCACACTCCGCGCACCTCTCTCACTCCGCCCCTAGCTTAGACCCTCCCACTCTCTCGTCCAATCACAGCCTATTACAGGTTAAGTGGAAATGTTTGTTATTAATTTAAGGTTACAGTTTGTAACTACAACAGTCTTGGGTCACCCATTCTTCTACATCCCACACGAGAGTGAATAGACATGTTGCTGAAATGCAGATCATCTCATGCAAATGAATTCATTACTGGTATTAATGTTATTATTGAAAATAAGGGCATATGCACAGTGTTGGCAGTATTCCCTGTGTCAGCGGTACGATTATAGTATCATGGTTGATCTTGCTACTTTGCTCTTGTATACAAATCTTACCCACAATTTATAGAGATGTATGTACTTAAGTTTATCTTGCATGTTATTTCTATGGCCATCCATTTTTAGGATTTCAACATTTAAACATATTATTACTTATAATGATGATGATAATTACCATCATGATGAAATTTGTTAAATTGCTAACTCAGGTTCGAATCACGGTGGATCACATATATGCTTTCATTAATTTCAATGGAAGTGTTTGGTGTTGTGGTGAAATTAATAAAAAAAAAAAATGTATAATATTTTTTTTTATTTGTATTAGAAGCAAATGTCAATATGATTTGAACCAAGAACAAAACCAAGAATTTGAGAATATTTATGATTTACAATGTTTAAATGACAATTCTATAAATGTCATAATTTTAGGAACACTTTACAATGAGGACAAGACCAAACAGTACAATTAGGCATTATATATATATATATATATATATATATATATATATATATATACACAGTATATTATATATATAGGCCTATGCAATGAGTATTGTACACCTTATGAGGAATATTTTCCTTCCAGCAATTAAACAAAATGCAAATATAATTAATGACAATAAAATAAAAGACTAAAGACAAGGTAACGAAATATAATATACTGTATGTAATATAAAAATGCTGCTTATAACATTTCGAATACTGACCCATATATTGAATTTCATTACCAAATGAAAAAAATACCCCGAATTGCAGGCACCAATAGAAAGGTGTTGACCTCTCTCTCTCTCTCACATGCAAGTTTATTGTCTTGCTACTTCTTTCCTATCTAACATCTTCTCTCCCTAACCATCCTATAACAAAAAATCATGGTTATAGATATTACAATAGCTGAAAAAAAAAAAAATCGTTAGGAAGTTGGCCAGAACACCCAAACAGCCTCGAAAGGAACCAGCGAGACACACCTCACCTGGCCTGATGTCTATTAAAGGGCATAATGCATGTGGTCAGCTATCCTCATTATCATAAATGTTAGTGTATAGTATACCTCTTATGTGCAATAATAGTAGTCCGAGTTTCTTATAAATGTAAATATAAATAAATTAGTGTTTTGGACGGTGGTGGCGAGAGGCATTTCCGATCTTTCGTGACGTTTACAAGAGCATTGGGGTACCCATAGAATAACAGAATCAGTCAAAGAGTTTCATGAGTCAATGGCCACCATTTTGATTATCAGCCCACTGATTGGCTGGAGGAGAAATGCTTGATCCTTCAGCTAGCTATATATGAACCTCCTGATTGGCTACAACTCTCCATCTACAACACCATCCCAGCGAGCTGAAGATCTACTACAAAAACTCAGACAAGCTAAGGAATCAGGTCTAGAGTTTCCTGAACACCTTGAAGAAAAGTGGAAGAAACTTCAACAACTTACAAACGCAAAATAACTACAACTCCATCAACATCAATGGCCTTCCATCACCAACATCAACTGCCTCTCCACACCAACTCCACATGGCACTGCTGCTCCAGACATGCTGCTATCAACAAAAAACTCAAGAAAAATAGCAAGGAGGACAGTCCTCCATCTTTTACTCTTCGACTTTGCTCTTCATTTCCAACTTTGCTTCTCTCTAAGTCTTAGAGACCTCTCATCTCCCCAACTTACCTTGTAATTGTAATTGTTGTACAACTCTCCACCTATCCCTTACCACCAAAACCATCATGCTTCCAGCAGCCCCCACCTGCTTTGCTGGCCATGTTAAATGGTTTAACTACAAAAAGGGAATGGGCTTTATCAGCCAACAGGAAGGAGGAGACATCTTTGTACATAGAAGGAGCATATCTCGCCCCAATCCACTCCATGCTCTGCCCTCTCTTGGTGACGGTGAGAGGGTAGAGTTTACCATAAAAAAGGGGAAGAAGGGAATGGAGGCACATCGAGTATCTGGACCCAAGGGTGACTGTGTGAAGGGATCGGTGCATGCCAGGAAGAGGAAGGAGAAGGCAAGAGTAGAGCAGCCATCTTGTGACAAGGACTCAATCATCAAAATCATTGTCACCACAGCCACTGCTCTTGCTGGTGGGGACATCAACCTCCTAAGGGTGTATCTCCCTGCTCTCCTACAAGCTAACAACTTGCCCTCTATTATCATCCCAGACATGCACTCCACCAAAATCACTCGTCCACAGGCTCCCCAACAACGTCCAAGACAGCAGCCACGGAAACGCCTGAACATCTACAAACCAATCAATAGGAGAAGCCTTCCACCACCTCCTCCTGCAGTCTCGGCATCGCCACCTCCATCAGCAGTCAACATCACCGGACCAGTAGCAGCCTCGACTCCAGCACCTGCCACCATTGATCATCCGGTGGCACTCCCCTCCACGTCGTCTGAGTACACTGTGTCCACCATAGGAGAAATAGTCGACGTGGAGACGATCGAGGAAGAAGGAGTCAAGGGTGCAGCACCAAGAGGAAGAGGACGTCCCCCCCCTGAATCACCTTTATGGAGAACCATTTTGGGGAACACCGAAGCAACCCCTGATTCATCTTTTACACCAGAGCAAGTAGAAGGTCTAAGGATCTTCCAGTCAGCTGTTCAAGATCAGGAGCTCCAAGAAAAACCCAAAAAGATCGAGAAAGACCTTCAACATGGAAGAATTCGTTAAACACCAACATTAACACCATCGACTTCTTCACCACCACCATCTCCTGCCTTCATCTTGCAGCCTCCCAGCCCCCTTCTTGGCAAGCCATACTGATCCAGCCCAATACTCAACTCACGCACGTTGGGTCAAGCCCCGACACTCTATTTGCTCTCACTTTTACCACTGTCTCTCCTACTTAACCAATAAAAACTTTCCTTCTTTCACCCTCACCCACCTTTTCTATATTCATTTGAATTTGAAGCAACCTAGTTATGCGGGCGAGTGGCGTTGGTATAGCACCCCACACCATAACTTGTCATCCAATGACTTCACTAACTACGTCAAGTCTTCAGTCTGACACCAACGCTGAGCCTCTTCCCTGTATGCCAATGGTCTTCGACGAAGCGCCTCCTGTGGACAAAAGCCCTTCACCAAAAACAAGGAAATTTGTCCATCTACAATGATCAAGAATGCTCCAACTCTACAGTACAGTCAGGAATCCCAATAATAAGCAAGATGGTTTAGCCCATGGTAAAGAGACTAATACTAGTCTTTATACCATGGTTTAGCCCACCATCTTTCTGCAACTCTGACTCTTCATATCTCACCTTTTACCTTCCACTAGACTCTTACTTCATCACCGATGGGGACTTGCACATCCTAATTCTGATCCTCCCAGTCACAGTCACCTCACAACAGCTGAGCAGGCTACATCTACTCTCTTTCACCAAGGACTCGGCAAACTCCACCACCTTTGCTGGGTTTGTTAAATGGTATAATGTCAAAGAAGGCTATGGATTCATCAACTGTGAAAACATTTTACAAGATTCATTCATAGGAGTAATATTTCTAGCCCAAACCCCCGTCATGGAGTGCCCTCTCTCGGCACCAAAGAGAGGGTAATCTGTAATATCAAAAGGGGTAACGAGCGAGAGGAGGCAACCAACGTGTCTGGGCCTGAAGGGGCAATCCTGAAGGGCTCCAGACATGCTTGACCAAAAAGGATTTTTTTTTTTTTTTTGGTAGACTAGCACTTTAGCAGAGTATAGCCAAACAAGTGATATTGTTAAATTGCTTGTCACAACGGCTATTATTCTCACAGGCGGGGGATCAGGAGCTCCTCAGGGAGCTTCAACTACGCTTCTTCCTCACCAACAACCTACCCGCCATCAAAATACCACCACTACACAACAAAGGGCAGACCTGGCCCATAGAGCTAATACCAACACAAGCCAGACTAGCGCAGAAAAAAGGCCTAAACCTGCTCAGGCCACTAAGCAGAACCACCCAACAAGAGAGCTCTCCAGCACCATGCGAAAGAACCCCCCTGACCTCCATCCATCAACAACGAAGAAGAGGAAACGCCTACAAGAGAGGAGGAAACTGAACAGCCAGCAACATCTGAGGAAGACCCTGCCCCTAGCACTCCACCTAGTCCAGAAGCCGCCACTGTGCTCCAAGACACCTGCCAAGAAGAAGCCACCAAGTCTGAAGAAACTCCAGGTCCTAAAAGGGAGCCATCCGGATTGCTCGAAGAATATTAAAGACTATTTCAGATGGAAATTTGCCCTCAAAAGATTCTGAGCTTTAAAGAAGAAAATGACAATCTCTGCAAAATATAAGTACCTCGTCCCAACCTTCTGGAGACCCACATTCATCACCAGATGGAAGGGGTATAACTGGAAAGGCTGCCGGTGCTTTTTACATTTTAAGAAAAACAGTAGCTGGGTTTGTCACACCTCTGCCGCCGAGGCCAAAACTAAGAATGGCATAATGACCGAACTTGTACTAGCCTACCAGGCTTTTGAAGACAAGTACAACTTAACCCAGGACTAGCTACTGCAAATGCTGCTAGTCCCTTTGCCCACTTCAAGGGCAGAACAACTACATCACAGAAACCCCCACTGTCGAGCTACCCAGAGCCCATGATGAGCTGAAACATTCTCATCGAATCATACAACAGCACACAGTACACAGTCGCTGTTTACAAGAACCCTGAAGTCCCAACAGCCAAACCCCTCCTCCTCTCCCGAAGTACTCGAGGCATGCGGTGGTAAAATGGTATCAGTGGACAAGAGATCCATAAAAAGGTTCTTTTGAATAAGGTGTTTTGTTGACAAACATAGATAAAACTAGACTAGCTTCGGGCCTCCCGCAGCCACTGATTCACCTGCCCCCTACACCTGATTTCCCAGAGTTAGAAGAGTTGAGAGCCCTCATCGAGAGCCACACCTTGCTGCTGCCGAAGCCGTGTGAGAGGCCCAGCCGACGACGAGGTATCTGCTGAAGGAGTGACGAGCAGCTGCGACGCCCTGGTCCTGGAGGGCCAACCCACCAAATTAGCTTTACTAGACAGCTACAGGGTCGTTAGACGGTCATTAGAACATTCTTACAAGTGTGTTCACTGAAACTCAGATGAGTTATTGCTCGCACATTGTAACTTGCTTCACTATTAATCTTCAATTTCATTTAGTGGTCATTAAGTAGTTAGATAAATTACTTACTGTTCAACTTAAGTGATTGCTGTTCACAGAACACAAGTTGCGGAGACAGAACATAGCTACTCTAATAGCCAGAAACTCGCTGTCACTAGAACACAAATAGTGAAAGATGGCTTAGTGCATGTTGAGTTTAGAATAGCTAAGACCAAAGTGTTAAGGCTAGGATCTGCTGGGCACAGCTAACAGATGAGTAAGGAAATTGTGACCCTGCATGATTGAGCTTAGAATTGTCAAACCCGAAGTGTTAAGGTTAGAGCCTGATGGGCACAACTCACAGGTAAGTTAGGAAATCGCGACATTGCATGATCGTGCCTAGTATTGCTAAATCTAAAGTGTTAAAGTTAGTGTCTGCTGGTCACAGCTCACAGACAACCCAGGCTCAGTGATATTACCGTTGTCTTTCTTAGGAACCTGAACCTATAGTAATTTATTATTCCACAATCACACATTGTTTTTTTCTCTATGTGGATGAGGGAGACTAAAAGCAAAACTGCCTGTAACGAGTTCCTCCCCCGAAGTTGAAAGAGTGGCAGGGTCAAAATTAAGGAACGTTCAAGCTAAAATGTCGACAAACGCAGTTTGAAACCATTTAAGTCATAGGATGAGGGAAAGATGGATTCAGGGAGAGAGTTCCAGAGCTCAGCTGTTGAATGGAAGACAGTTGGGAGTATCGTTTCACTCTTGGGTTGAAGAGTTGCACAGTGTAGGGGTGGGATTGTGTTGCAAGACGGGTATTATGTACCCTACGTAGATGTGGTGTTATACACCGAGAGAGCTTTGAGGAATACTGTGATTATTGTAATAGTGATAGAATAGTGAGAGAGATGCAACATTGCGGCGAAGAGAGAGATATATTGCAGAGAATCGGTGACCCCAAAGTTCATTCATAAGATGCATAAAATCATAGCCATTTGAACAGTGTTTGGATCTGCTAACCATTGTGTATGAAATAATGTTATACCCTTTTCATTATAGGTAGGCCAGAAATATCGACTCGTAACCTCTGTAACTAAAAAAAAAGGACTAGTATACAGTAATCAAACAAATAATTCTACCACTTAGGAAGGGTCAGCCAGGGAATAGGTGTGGAAATCTGCAGCACATTTGCTATATCTCTTTTTGAGTTACAGAGGTCACGAGTTTTGGCTTACTACAATACGTCAACTGTATTGAAAGGCAGATTAAACGTAATAGGAGAGGGGTGAATCTTGGGAACAAATGTTCATCTCACTATGAGAGGTGTGAGAGTTAAGGTGTGAGAAAGATACACTGAAGAAGAGTGAAATACAAAGACAAAATATTACAGGGGTAGCAGGTCAGGTCAGCAGGGTACAGGGATAGTGAGTCAGGTCGGCAGGGTTCAGGGGTAGCAGGACAGGTCAGTAGGGTACAGGGGTGACATGAAAGGTCAGCAAGGTACAGGGGTGACATGACAGGTCAGCGAGGTACAGGGGTAACATGACAGGTCAGCAGGGTACAGGGGTAACATGAGAGGTCAGCAGGGTTCAGGGGTAGCAGGACAGGTCAGTAGGGTACAGGGGTAACATGACAGGTCAGTAGGGTACAGGGGTGACATGACAGGTCAGCGAGGTACAGGGGTAACATGACAGGTCAGCAGGGTACAGGGGTAGCAGGTCAGGTCAGCAGGGTACAGGGGTAGCAGGTCAGGTCAGCAGGGTACAGGGGTAACATGACAGGTCAGCAAGGTACAGGGGTAACATGAGAGGTCACCAAGCTACAGGGGTAGCAGGACAGGTCAGCAAGGTACAGGGGTAGCAGGACAGGTCAGCAAGGTACAGGGGTAACATGACAGGCCAGCAAGGTACAGGGGTAACATGATAGGTCAGCAAGGTACAGGGGTAGCAGGACAGGTCAGAAGGGTACAGGTCAATATAATATAGGGGTGGCAGGTCAGGTAAGTAGGGGAGAGGGGTCACAGATTATCAGGGTTCAGGGACATGTCAGGTAAGTAGGGTAAAGGGTGGAAGGGAAAATTAGCTAGGATAAAGGGTTACAGGTAATTCAGCAGGGTACAGGGGTCGACGGTCAGGTCAGCGTGGCACCGAGGTAACAGTTTGGCAGGGTACAGAGGCGAGAGGTCAGCAGGGTACAGGGTTGACAGGTAAGTGGGGTACAGGATTGACAGGTTAGGCCAGCAGGATACAGGGATTAACAGGTCAACAAGATACAATGGTAACAGACTAGGTGAGAAACTTACTGTGAGGGCAGGCAAGCAGGTTTGACAAGTCACCAGGGTACACGGGTGGCAAGCCAGGTCAGCTGAGTAAAGGATTGGCAGGTCAGGTCAGCAGGGTACAGGAACAGGTCAGCAGGGTACAGGGTGGTAAGAGTAGGTCAGCAGAGTACTTACAGGGGTGACAAGGGTAGGTCAGCAGTGTACAGGGGTAGCAAGGGGAGGTCAGCAGGGTACAGGGGTTGCAAGGGCAGGTCATCAGGGTACAGGGGTGGCAAGGGCAGATCAGCAGGGTACAGGGGTGGCAAGGGCAGGTCAGCAGGGTACAGGGGTGGCAAGGGCAGGTCAGCAGGGTACAGGGGTGGCAAGGGCAAGTCAGCAGGGTACAGGGGTGGCAAGGGCAGGTCAGCAGGGTACAGGGTGGCAAGGGCAGGTCAGCAGGGTACATGGGTGGCAAGGACAGGTCAGCAGGGTACAGGGGTGGCAAGGGCAGGTCAGCAGAGTACGCGAGTGGCAAGGGTAGGTCAGCAGGGTGCAGGGGTGGCAAGGGCAGGTCAGCAGGGTACAAGGGCAGGTCAGCAGGGTACAGGGGTAGGTCAGCAGGGTACAAGGGGAAGGTCAGCAGGGCACACGGGCAGGTCATCAAGGTACAGGGGCAGGTCAGGTCAGCAAGGTACAGGGGCAGGTCAGCAGGGTACAGGGGCAGGTCAGCAGGGTACAGGGGCAGGTCAGCAGGGTACAGGGGTAGGTCAGCAGCGTAGAAGGGGCAGGTCAGCAGGGCACAGGGGCAGGTGTCATCATGGTACAGGGGCAGGTCAGGTCAGCAAGGTATAGGGGCAGGTCAGCAGGGTACAGGGGCAGGTCAGCAGGGTACAGGGAGAGGTCAGCAGGGTACAGGGACAGGTCAGCAGGGTACAAGGGCAGGTCAGCAGGGTACAGGGGCAGGTCAGGGAAGGTCAGGGGAGGAGCGGGTAGCATGATGGATAATGACAGGCCAGGCGTTCTCTCTCTCTCTCTCCCCCCTCCCCCCCCCCCCCCTCCACCATGTCTCCCACCTCCCTCTCGCTCTCGCTCTCTCGGTCTGTGTCTCTATCTATCCATCCATCTATCTCTCTGTCTATCGTATTATCTACTTAATATCTCTACTTAATTATGCATTTGTAGGATAATCAGGTAAAATATGTGTATGGATAATGGACAATCATTTTTTTGAAGGGATGTCTGATTGTGAGTTAATATACCTTAGTCCTATGCTGTGATGTGCGTGTTATCCATGTATTTATTACTTGCTTATCTCCATGTGTATGCTCTCTCTCGTTCCTGGAGAGAGAGAGAGAGAGAGAGAGAGAGAGAGAGAGAGAGAGAGAGAGAGAGAGAGAGAGAGAGAGAGAGAGAGAGAGAGAGAGAGAGAGAGCGCGTGTGAAGGTGAGGGCCAGAGAGTGAGAGTGAGAGTAAAAGTTGCATGGAATAATTAATATCTCAAAGACCTTGCTGTCCATTCAGGGAGATACTCAAAGTGGGAAGATAAGAGATTGTGTAATGCACTGCACTCATTACAGAGTGTGCAAAATACTATCTCATCACTTCTTGAACTGCTCTACTGAATAACCATTTACAACCTCTGAGGTAAAATTGTTCCAGGAAGAACATATTTTATGAGACAAACTTTCCACAAATACTAGTGCTATCTATCTATCTATCTATTGCCTGACGCCGTGATCCCCGAAGGGGTGGCCACGAACGAACCGCCCCCATGCACCTCTGTCCCCAGTCAGTCGACGCCCCTCCCCCCAACCAGCACCACCTTCGTTCATGTACTTCCTCACTCTATACTAGTGCTGAACCTATTAAATTCTAACTTCCAGCCATTGTTGTGTATTGTATTCATTATGAGACAATATATTTTGCTATCATTCACATTGTCAAACCCATTAAGTATTATAAACTTTAATTAGTTGACCTCGTAATCTTAATGTTTCTAACGGAAAGAGAACAAGAGCTCTCAACCGCTCCTCATAGTTCAATCTTCTAATCGATGAAATAAGCTTTTTAGCCCTAGCTTGTACTCTTTCCAGTCCCCCTATATCTTTCCTGAGGGCAGGAGACCAGAATTGAACAGTATATTTCAAAAGAGGCCGTATCAGAGTGTTGTAAAGTGTGAGGATTATTCCCTTATTTCTATGCTTAAATTGCCTCTTAATATAGCCCAATAATTTCTAAGTTTTCTTCAAATCTTCAATGAGGTGCTTGGAAAATTTTAGGTCACTGCTAATCAGAACACCCGAATCCTTTTCCAAGTCAATCACCTCCAGAGGCATTCCCAATAGCAAATAACCTGTCATGGGATTTGCTTGGCCGATATGCATCACTTTGCACTTTACTAAGTTTTGTGGCATCTGCTATGTCTCAGACCATTTACCCAGTCTGTTAAGATCCATCCTAAGTTGTTTAACCCCTTTAGGGTCCTTCATATTCACTTCAAGCTTAGGAAAATTGGAAATCACACTCAACAGACCAGTATCGATGTCATTGATATATTATATGATAAACATTCACAGTGGGCCAAGGGCTGTTTCCTGTGGAGCTTCAGAAGTGACTGGAGGCCACTCAGAAGAAACATAATTAATTACCACTCGTTGCTGTCAAACTGTTAGCCAACTTTCTATTCAATTTGTGAGCTCTGTACTAATACCTAGTGTACTCACTTTTCACATTAGCCTGCAATGAGCCATTTGAACATTTAAGCAAAAGGATGTCTATGGCTCTATTTTTGTCATACTTACACAGCATTTCATGGACAAATTCCAGCAAATAAGTAAGACATGATCGGTGTCACCTGAAACCATATTGGATATCTGTAATTAAGTTGTGGATTTCCAGGTAGTCAACTATTAGTCTAATAGTATCCCTTCTAAAAGCCTTACTATAATATAAATTATAAGTCAAGCTAATTGACTGATAATTCTTGGGATACTCATAACCCTATTTCTTAAATATTGGGGTCACATTGGCCAGTTTCCAATTTTCAGGGACCTCTCCAGTTTCTAGAGAGTTACTGAACATTTCTGCCAAGAAAAAGTACGATTTCATCTTGCTCTTCTCGAACAACTCGGGGAAAAAAGCCATCTGGGCCAGATGACTTAAACCTATTTAACTTATCTATTCCTTTTGCTTCCTTCTCTGGAGTACATCTAATTCTAAGAAATTCACCTTCATGCCCTAATCCTGGAAGTGGCATGTCACTGGTATTTTCCCTTGTAAATACCGAGGCAAAATATTCATTTTAGGATTTAGCTATTTCAGTGTCAGAGGTTTGTGTAGTTGGCCTGTCAGATCCTTTAGAGGTCCAATGCTACTTCTGAATGACTTCATACTGTTCACATAGCTGATGAACTCTTTAGAACTCTCTTTGCAAAGGACTGAAACCCTGAGTTCTTCATTCTGCTTTGCTTCCTTTATTTGAGATTACACACTCTTACACATATTTTTGAAGGGATCTTAGTCTCTTTAATCCTGACCTCTTTTGGCCTTTCTGTATGCAACCTTTCTCTTTGCTGAAGATATGTCGCCTGTGAAC
This sequence comes from Paralithodes platypus, assembly GCA_032716605.1. Taxonomy (NCBI): domain Eukaryota; kingdom Metazoa; phylum Arthropoda; class Malacostraca; order Decapoda; family Lithodidae; genus Paralithodes; species Paralithodes platypus. The sequence goes on from CM064519.1 coordinate 28,598,801, forward strand.
CATATTGGTTGAGGAGAGCCAGATTTGATAAGTTTAGTGGGAACGAATGCTGCTTGTCGATCCATAAACTGCTCTTAAGATGAGCATCAAAAGTCATTAACATCCTCACCCTCAAACCTGATTTAGGATAAGCTTCCCTGAAAACTTTTAGTAGTTGCTCGACAGAAATCTAATTTTGTACTATGTGAACTGATGCTGCTTGTCGATCCATAAACTGCTCTTAAGATGAGCATCAAAAGTCATTAACATCCTCACCCTCAAACCTGATTTAGGATAAGCTTCCCTGAAGACTTTTAGTAGTTGCTCGACGGAAATCTAATTTTGTACTATGTGAACTGGTGGGTCTGCTGCAAGAGATGCTAACTAGCTTGTGGTCACGACCTTAAAGGGATTCCCCAACAGATAAGCTGGTCACAATTTCTTATTCAGTGGTGAACACAAGATCTAGTATATTGTTGCCTCAAATTGGCTCATTCACCCACTGGGTCAAACGTTATCATTAGCCAAGTCAACAAGAAACCTACCTTCATCATCTGCAAATCTTGCTTCATTTTACCAGGCAATTACAGTCACCGAAGATCACATTGGTTTTTTCATCGTAAAGACCACTCAGTCTTGTGTATACAGAGGTTCACAGTGTTCAAAATTTTGATGTGGACGCCTGTACAACAGAACAACCTTGTAGATAGAATGACCTAGTATGAGGTATACACTTAACAGTTCATGTTCTGATCGGATTTTGTAGTCAAATGGATTTAGAAAATCTCTGATGTACATAAGAATTCTATCACCTTCCTGCATGGTCCGGTCTTTGTGGAAAATTTTACATCCAGGAATTTCAAATTCTCCAACATAATCTCTGGTATGACTGCTAATCCAACATTCAGTGATAGCCACTACATCGAAGCACTCAGCAGTAAATAATGCCCTAAGTTCGGAGACTTTATTCCTAATTAACCTGGCATTAACTAGTAGGCCTACTGCCTGTATGGAGCTCATTTTTTCCCTAGAACATCCTAGTTAATCCCGTCCCCCAAAGGGGAAGAGGACTCTGGGGGTAGTGCGCGCGCGCGCACAGAGAGAGAGAGAGAGAGAGAGAGAGAGAGAGAGAGAGAGAGAGAGAGAGAGAGAGAGAGAGAGAGGTCAGTAGAATTGATGGATCACACACCCTCACCCAGTTGTCCTCACCTCTGTCTTCCGGACCCTCCATATACCTCACCCAATGCCTATATAATAACCGCCATATTGTAGTCCTCATAGCTTCAGTACAGACATTATCAATAGTCGTGTATAACCTCCTGAAACCCGTTCAGTGTGTTATCATTATAATAAACTGGTTTTGTGTAACTTAAACGATTATATTTATCCAGGTTAAACAAATAACATAAAACTCTGACTCCTATAATTCTATGATAGATTGAAAAACAAATCAAAACAAAAACAATTGATGACCATAATTATATGTAAAGAACGTCTTTGTATTGAAAGAGAATACAATTTGTTTGTAATACTATGGCAAAGCTTCTAATCAATACAGCTAATATAATACTATGGCAAAGCTTCTAATCAATACAGCTAATATAATACTATGGCAAAGCTTCTAATCAATACAGCTAATATAATACTATGGCAAAGCTTCTAATCAATACAGCTAATATAATACTATGGCAAAGCTTCTAATCAATACAGCTAATATAATACTATGGCAAAGCTTCTAATCAATACAGCTAATATAATACTATGGCAAAGCTTCTAATCAATACAGCTAATATAATACTATGGCAAAGCTTCTAATCAATACAGCTAATATAATACTATGGCAAAGCTTCTAATCAATACAGCTAATATAATACTATGGCAAAGCTTCTAATCAATACAGCTAATATAATACTATGGCAAAGCTTCTAATCAATACAGCTAATATAATACTATGGCAAAGCTTCTAATCAATACAGCTAATATAATACTATGGCAAAGCTTCTAATCAATACAGCTAATATAATACTATGGCAAAGCTTCTAATCAATACAGCTAATAATACTATGGCAAAGCTTCTAATCAATACAGCTAATATAATACTATGGCAAAGCTTCTAATCAATACAGCTAATATAATACTATGGCAAAGCTTCTAATCAATACAGCTAATATAATACAATGGCAAAGCTTCTAATCAATACAGCTAATATAATACTATGGCAAAGCTTCTAATCAATACAGCTATATAATACTATGGCAAAGCTTCTAATCAATACAGCTAATATAATACTATGGCAAAGCTTCTAATCAATACAGCTAATATAATACTATGGCAAAGCTTCTAATCAATACAGCTAATATATACTATGGCAAAGCTTCTAATCAATACAGCTAATATAATACTATGGCAAAGCTTCTAATCAATACAGCTAATATAATACTATGGCAAAGCTTCTAATCAATACAGCTAATATAATACTATGGCAAAGCTTCTAATCAATACAGCTAATATAATACTATGGCAAAGCTTCTAATCAATACAGCTAATATAATACGGATATAGTATAATAATGGGCCGGTTTTCTGGACCACTTTCTCCCTCATGTTTAGCCCCATTAGTTTACAGATGTTAAGATGTTTGCCCCATTAGTTAGTCGATTTAAAGACCTTTAGCCCCATTTCTTCGTCAATATTTAGACCTTTCGTGATATTTAGGTATCGATTTTTTCCCTGGCGAACGATAGTGAGCCTGTAATGTTGGAAGAACCGGCCTTCGGCCGGGATATTTTTCTACTGAAAAATGTACAAATTAATCTAGAAGGGGGATCTAATGGATGTTTTTTTTTAAATTTGATGGAGGTCTAGAGAGGAAACTAGAAAAATAACGAATACATGCAAAAATCGCCCATAAAAGTGAACCATCTCCCCTTAAACTGAATAACATACAGACCAACACATCACCAGGTCTACACAATGGCGGCAATAGAACACAGTTGGGGTAAGTTTGACCTGGCCACACTCCCAGGCTCCTCTTATCACCTAAACTTTCTATTTTCTCTTTATTATCGCCGAAAGTTTGTTTTGAATTCTTAAAGTCTTCGGGTGATTGGTTGTTTTCAGGCTAGAAGGTAAACACATACACTAAAGAATTGACCACAAGCAAGTTTCAAGCTATAAGGAAGTTGGAGCTGTAGACAACAATATTTAACATCCAAAAGCCAATTTGGGTGAGGGCTGGTCCTATCCACTTACTAGACGAGACAGAGAAATGGGCGAGGGAACGCGAAAGTGGTTCCGGACCATACAAATTGGAACAATAAATGTTGTTTCTGTTCGGGCTCTGTCTCGAGTCGGCCACCCTCAGCTATGGGGTATTTGTTTAAGTACATACATACATACATACCAGCCAAAAGACGGTTATTTATTGTACACACATAAAACCTCATTCAACAAACTTTTTATCTATCATAAACTCGTATTATTGCTGTATTTTTGCTAGCTTTCATTGGTTACGGTATATCAACTTCTTTATAACCTGAAACTCGCAAGTGGTTAAATTATAGGTATGAAATGGGTAATGAAAGTGTCCATACCAATATACCCTAATAAAGGGATATTGGCATTAATAGCCCTATCTACTATAAGGATATAATATAACTAAATCGCTATCAATATACCCAATGTTTTTATATGCCTATTTATACCCTTGATTTTTGACAGTGTCTGTGTTGTCAACCCTTTCAGTTCAGGTGCCGTAATTTTAACTTTATTCTGGCTACTATTAGACGATATTATTCAGCTTAAAAGGGCCTCTAATAAACAGGCTTTGATCTATCTCACTTAACCCTTTTTACTACCACAGATCCTTCTTAAACTGCACACCATCGTATAGATATAGCTAGAGAAAAATTAGGAAGACGTCACTGGTACAGAAGAGGTTAACCGTTTGAAGATTATGCTTCATTTTGACCGTTTATCCCGGCTATCACTAGACGATTTTATACAATTTAGGAAGGATCTGTGGGAATGATATTAGTTAAGACTATTTCAAATAACCCTCTGACTTCCATATTTACTAGTTAACCAAGAACTAATAATTTGAATACCAAGATTATCGAATACAACTTTCCATGCTTGTATCTGGGCGAGTAAACAAATTGGTAGTTAGAGCGACCGAGGTGCGATCCAATTTTAGCCAAACGTTAAAGGGATCTATTCGGGTACCATGTGAAAGTTCTGACCAAGACTCGTCGAAATCCATGAACCTGCTCTTGAGATAATTTACGAACACGCAGGTAGACTGGAGCGAAAAAAATAGCTTGCACTTAACATCTACGGTGGTGTGGAAGGTAACAATGCCTCTTGTTTAAACAGTTTATACAGGTCATATACATACGGTTAAATGGTACTTATGAGAGAGAGAGAGAGAGAGAGAGAGAGAGAGAGAGAGAGAGAGAGAGAGAGAGAGAGAGAGAGAGAGAGAGAGAGAGAGAGAGAGAGAGTGGGAGAGAGAGAGAGAGAGAGAAAGAGAGAGAGAAAGAGAGAGAGAGAGGGGGGGGGGGGGGGAATTGTAGTTACTGTACATAGGTATGGTACACAAACTACATAAACTAATTGCTTCCAACGAAGATGTCAGGCCTTAAACACTACAAGTACTATAAACAATTTAGCCTCATATGTCACAGTAATAACAAGAGAGCATAACGAAACAAAAGGCTTGCCAGGAGGATGGGACAGAGAGCGATAATAAACGTTCTTTTAGGGGGTATAGTGCTTGTTTTGGAGTCTATATATTTGATTATTAATTTATTTTTGAGTTTCTTCGCTAGACCTCCATCAAGGTTAAAAAAAAGGCCCCCTTTCAAGCTAAAATTGTAAATTTTTCGGTAGAAAATTGTCCCGGCCCGAAGGTCGGTTCCTTCTAAAATTACAGGTTCGCTTTCACTCGCCAGGAAATTTTGTACACCTAAATAGCACGATAGGTCTTAATATTGACAAAGAAATGAGGGGAAAGGTTTCAAAATCGCCAAACTAACGGAACGAACGTCTAATAATATCAAAACTAATATGCTAAACATGAAGGAGGAGGTCCACAAAAAACGACTAGGCTACCTCCCTCTTAATATATCCCCATCAACATCCATTAGAATACCCATGGCACAATCCCCCCCCCCCCCTCCCTCCCAACACACGCCAATATTCAACTACCCGGGGGGTCACTAAGGGGGGTCATATCCATCTTTCTATTTGCGAGTGGTAGATACAGGGGGCAGGTGACAGGGCGACACGGGTTCCAAGGGTTACTATAGGTCACCACAGGGTCATTAAGATACCGTAAATCACAAGGACTGGTTGTTGGCCTTCTTCCTGACATATAGACCGATGTTCTTTTCAATAACTGGCCTGTCCTCGGTAAAGATTAATGATGAGGATGATTATAACCCCATTTTCTACTTCTACAAATCTAATGAAAGCACAGTAGTGATGCTAACCCACGCATGTGATACAGTATAACTAAGATAAATGATGAGGATGATTGTAAAACAATGTTCTACTTCTACAAGTCTAGTGCAAACACAGTAGTGATGCTAACTCACGCATGTGTGTGTTACATGAGAAGGTGGAGGAGGAGCTGCCAAAGGAGGAGATATTTTAAATATTGCAACTCAATAGCCCATAGTTTAAATATGTTCCCAGGTCAGCTTGAGCACAGTATGGCCACCTCAAGCCTTGGCCTTCTTCACTGACATCCCGCCCTCCAAGAAGGTGCCAAGGTGGTATTGGTGGAGGAGGATGGGGATGTTTGGTTCTATGTTCTCTCTTTTCAACTGAATGCCAGAGTAGGAACATATCAGGACCACACACACACACATATACTGTGTATATATATATATATATATATATATATATATATATATATATATATATATATATATATATATAATATATATATATTATCCCTCCATACCTAGCCTGTCTATAGCCAGTGGAGTCGATCGTAGGGCGTGACGAAATTTGGAGTTTACACAAAACGGTATTTGCACTGATTATTAATTTTGCAGTTGACTGATCACTCATTGGCTTCTCAAACTGGTGGCACCACTCAGTTTGCCTATCTCAGTTTCATACACCTGCACTCTACACTCTGTACATTTTTTACAAGACTCTTTTGGTTAATAAGATGCCAAGAGATGACTTAATCATTTACACCTTAAATGCCACCAAGTGCATAGGCTGCAGTTAACTGAACACCACTGGAGGTATTATATTCACACGGCGGAAAAGGGCTTTACTGTAACGACACCACAGTTTTAATTATCTTTGGAGTCCTCACACACCTGAAGACTCTATAGAGAATCGAAACTGTTGTATCGTTACAATGAAACCTTTTTCTGTCATGTAGGAATAATTTCTACATTTAAGTGTTCGCGGTATTGTTATTTTCTCCTCTCTGAATACTATGTTTATTGATAATCTAACGTGTACTATATTATTGCATTGGAGATAAACGTTTGTTATGACATAATTATCAGCGAGCTTGTGCTAGAATACTGAAACAAAGTCCAACATATATTGAATTAACATATTATCTACCCTAGATATACTGGAATTCAATTCGAAAGATTGTAATTACAAATCCTAAAACAATTTAGTCGTGTGCCTTCTTTGTTTCTGTTTCGTGTTTTATATACCATCAAACATTGCTTATACATTAAAAATATGATCGACGTTTTGGTAACCATTTTTCCATTAGATACTGAAACTAGTGTTTTTGTTATAGAAAACAAATATATAATTAAAGGTCTATATACTGTATAATATAGGGGATTTTTCATTAAACGGGATATTCTATATAATTTTAAAAAGTAAATGAACTAATGCCTACACAAAAAACAATGTGGTTACTACGCAAGCTAACCAATAGCTTTCATATTTACATATACAGTATATATATATATATATATATAGAGAGAGAGAGCATCTGAGCCAGCACAACACTCTCTGTCCCTCCCCTGAGTCTCTTCCATCAAAGGCATCGACAGCTTCTCTTACCCACGGCCTTACCACCCCCACCATCTCCCCCACCCACCCACCACCCACTTCTGTCTGCTCTTACACCCAGTTCTCTCTGCTTTCCCGCCCGCCATATCATTCACCTCCCTCACCAACCGCCCACCATCCCCTCACACCCCCACCCATTTCTCTCGCTGCTTCCACCCATCACCACTTCACCACTTCAACCATCCACCCACCTAACACCCCACACTGTTAAAATATTCCGATGAATTTGCGTTCACAGGGCAAGCAGCATAATTTAGCTCAAACGTCCTTTGATTTTGGCCCTCTCACTCTTTCAACTCTGGGGGAGGCACTCGCTGCAGGCAGTTATGCCTTTTGTCTCCCTCATTCACATAGAAAACAAAAATTGCCATCATAATACAGTAATTCCAACGGCTACACATTTTATTATACCGTATACATTATATTATTAATGATTTACGGTCTTAAAATGTCGTAAACCTTGATAAATTATAGGTAAGACTCGTAATATTGAATAAGTTTTTCCATAGTGAAAATCTACGGTATTTTACTGTTACTTTTACGGATATATATATTTTTTTACAGAGAACCCAGCACCTACTTATGCTTGACTTCCGACCTGCTATCACCCAAACACTTTCCATCCATCTCACTCCCATCCATTTTTATCGTTCCACCCCACCCACACGCCTGCCACCTCTTCCATTTACCATCCACTTCTGCCAGTTTTCCCACCCATGCCAATTTCACCCTTCCCTGTCAACCCAACCATTTCAATCTTCCCACTCAACCCACCCTCCCCTTCATTTTATACTTTCCCTACTACATACCATCACACACCCTCACCCACTTCCGTCCATCTCACTACCACCCATTTCAGTCTAGCCATCTCACTCCTATGCTAATTAAATCAACCTCTCGCATCCCACCCACATTTATTATCCTACTCCACCCAAGCTCAATCCCATATATCAGCCCTCCCATCCACCATCATCCAAGCTACCCATCCCAATCCAATCCATTATCTCCCCCCAAACACTCTCTGTAATCTCATCCATTCCTTCATCACCATACCCTCATGTCATCCATTCCACCCCAACTCCATTCACACAGTAGTCCTCGGAGTGCCACATGTATTTGTTGATTTTATTAATTGAGTTTAGATGTGAAGTTGGTTGGTGTAAAACACATAATAAAACATAATATGATATTGATGTTGTAAAGTATAGTAGAGCCATTCCACATTACCAAGCCCTCCCTCCCTCCCACTCACTTTAATACACTTATGCTTCCCAAACCATTTACCTTACCCTTTCTATACACTCCCCCTGTACACTTTCCCTTTCCTTCCACTTATCAACCACACACCCCTGTACCCCTCATCCACTTATTCTCCTCCCACCCAGTTATTCTCCTCCCCAAGCCCCCAACCCCGCCCATTTCACCCCTCCCAACCCCCGCCCGCTCGTCTAAATCCCCATTAGCTACACTGTGGGCGCGGCTATAAAGACATACACAGGGCCTTCCACACCGCGGGTCCAACCTTTTCACACCGGAGCCTGTGTGCACGCGACATGCTCAAATTTCTTTATAGGCACAGCGCCCCCTTTATCTTGGCTATTCTCTCTCTCTCTCTCTCTCTCTCTCTCTCGCTGTATGCGTGTTTTCTGTATGACTTTATAGGTACCATTATTAAGCTTTTGGAGATTGTTTTGAAATTTAGAGTACGTGTGATCTAGAATATGTTCATCTGCCTATCTGTCAGTCACCCATCCCCCTTCTCTCTCTCTCTCTCTCTCTCTCTCTCTCTCTCTCTCTCTCTCTCTCTCTCTCTCTCTCCTCACCAGAACGGCAGATGCTCTCTACCAGGGTACCCCTGGGCCTTTTGTCAGTAATTGTTTGGTTGCCTGATATCCGTTTATGAGACACTCAAAATCATCATCACAACTTTTTATTCATTCTCTTAGTCAAATTGTATTCGTATTTCGGACTGAAATTCTTATACTGTATCTAATTTATTTTGTCATTCTCGTATACATTCCATAAACCTTTTTCCCTAATTGTCTGAAAATACTGTTGTATTTCAAATTTTTCTCTATATGAAGGCATTCATTTTTCCATTCTCTTTTTCATTGTGTTTCGTAAAATATTGCTTTCATTAATTTCCTACTCTCTTTGCAATAACAAACAATAAGCTTGTGAATACATCTGGTGACAATACTGTAAGTTAAAATACTTCAGCTAGTCGCAATTGAATGGCTTAGTATTTTTCAATATATATTCATAAATATCATAAATATACATGATCTTTGCTCTGGTACAAATTCCGTTTGTATTATATTTTGCTTAACCCTTTGAAGATCGTGACGTATTTTGACAGTTTATTCTGGCTCTCAGACGATTTTATACAGTTTAGGAAGGATCTGTTTTTTGTTTAGACTGTTTCAATTAACCCTCTGACTTCCATATACCCTTCTTAATTTGAACACAATGGTATAATAATAGCTAGAAAACAAAACAATTAATGTGTATTGTAACTTCTAAGGGTAAATAGTATTTTTTTTACATCAATAATTGTAATTAATTTTCCAGGCATAATCCTGAAAATATACCGCCATTAATGTTTTCGACTAAATTACAATTCCTGACAATTTCGGTCTTAACATTCCTAGCTCTTTATCGCAACATTAGGATTCCTTAACTTTCCTTTGCATCAGTTCATTTAGCCATTCTTACATACCACATAATAATCACGACTATTATTTCAATTTAAAATAATGTCTTCCCTTAAATATCTCTTAAGTTGTCTGATATATATTTATGTGTGGACAAATGAGAAAATGTTAAGACTGCCTGTAGCTATAATCTATTCGCTGTAAGTAGGCGAGAAATCATGACCTCTAACCTCTGTAACACAAACACGACTAGAGTAATCGAGCCAATATTTTTGCCATTTGGGAAGAGTCAGTCAAGGAATAGATGTGGAAGTTTACAGCCAATTTGCTGTAGCCATTTTTGAGTTACAGAGGATAGAGGTCAAGAATTCTCGCCTACTTACAGAAAATAGACTTATAGTGCCCCTTCAAATTGAAAGAGTGATGGAGAACCAATTTCAGGGTACAGCCGGCAAGATTTCTAACTTGCCCAAGGCTACTTTTATTTATGCTGTTTTAGCTATTAATAAACATAGAACTGAGATACACAAAACGAAGCATTAACAATCCATTAGATAGTTTAAGTCTGTATACTATGTTTTCCGCTGCACTGCTTAACCCATTCTGTACCAGCGAAGTCTTTTCTAATTTATTTTAGCTATATTTAGACGATTTTGGCCGATCTTAGACTGAATAAAATCGTGTAATAGTAGCCAACTTAAAATATGAATATCCTATAAATATTATTTAGTTTAAAGCTCCCCTACAGCCTCGCCAAATACAATGATATGAGTTTATTAAGATTCATGATCGATTAATTTCGTTTGAATGGCGACAAAAATAAAGCGTCACCTTTCATAAACTGTGTGTAAAAGGAGAGAAACTTCGAGTGTTCCCATGTCTCCCAATGTTACAACCACCCAGAACCTCCTCAGGGCATCCCAGGCCCAATTTCCGGTCCTGTTACCCCTTTCACACTACTAAGATGGAGAGCAGGAGAGGAGGGAGGGAGGGAGGGGGATGGAAGGAAGGGAGTCAGGGGAGGAGGACGAGGAGAAGGAAGGGAGGGAGGGAGGAATGAAGTGAAGGAGTGAGTAGGTGGAGGAGGAAGGGAGGGAGGGAGAGAGGAATACAAGGAATACAAAGGAATACATATGAGTACAAACTGTAACAGACCTATTGGTCCTCAAGGGGCAGTTTGGATATCTAAACTACTATTCTACTGACTACGAGGTAGAGAAAAGGATAGCAAAGATGAAGGCGCCTCCCCACCCACCACTCCCTCCAGCTAATGCAGGCATAGAAACAGTTAGGAAAATACCATGTAGTATGGAAAAACTGATACGGAATTTCGGATAGGACATAGAGAAAAATAAATTTATTTGGAATCTAAGCTAACTCTATTACTACAATTTTGAAAGGGAACAGGTGTATGAATCTCAATATACATTGCGGTATGCGGTATCTCTTCTGAAACAAAAAACTAAAATAATTGGAGGTTATTTGCCAAGTGTTTATCCAGATGGTTCTTGAATGTTTCGACAGTATTACAGTTCACAATGTTCGAAGGTAGTCAGTTCCAAATATTCACAACACGGTTAAAAAAGAAATGCTTCGTTTCAAGAGAATGTAAACGCAAAGACTTGACATCTTCATATAATAGGTTTATCATTGTACTGTATCTTTAAATGGCAAGGAAGAACATTAAAAGGAAGAATAAGCAAACTGGGAGGAGGAGGAGGAGAAGAGGGAGAAGAGAGGCGGAAAAGAGGTAGGATAAGAAAGACGAGAGGGTAGAATGAAAGGGAGATGGGACAGGAATGATGGGGAGGAAGAGGAGGGGGATGATTATGGAGAGGAGGGAATGGGAGGAGTCTCATTCAAATAATGAGGTATTGCTAATGAATACATATATTTTGTTATCCCTTGTAGCATATCATGACTTGTATATTCATTCTTCTTTGGCTACCATTAGATTATTTTAATCGGTTTCGGAAAGTGTAATGTCCAAATGTTCAACATCCACACCTCCAAGACATATTGCATTAGTAATAATAGTATATATAAAAACAAAAAACAACTATAGAAGCCAACCATCAACCACCTCGTACTTTATGGCCGTCCAAGCTTTTGAAGATGCCGTCTATGCCACAAGTCCTGTCCCCAGTAGCCACATCACTAACCCAACTCCCAGTCCCCCAAAGGAATTAGAAGCTCAAAGACCCCTAGAGCCCCTCCGCCGGATATTGTGATAAGCTCACGAGCTGTGATACTTAACTATACTTAATAAGTCGAGCTGGTTCTACAGCTCCTAATTTTTCTTTTAATTTTGGAGATATCTATCATAGTTACAACTATATAGTATAAACGAAGTGTACAAACCTATATGAAATGTACAAATATTTTAAGGCCAGTATATAATCCAAAGAATTATGGGTCAGTATTTGTTGGAAAGGGAATAAGAATATGTCCCCATACAGCATTATGACGGATCGCAAAGTGCAGATCCAGTCACTTAGAAGCAGATCTTCTTTGAAGTAACGCACTGCTTTTCCTTTTCTATTCTTTATACATTGTATGTAAACAATAAAGACTTAAATTGTTATACGGATTCTTTGTCTCTACCTACGGTAATTTGTTAGTAGTTTTGATATTGTCACGAATGTCCCACTCCAGTCTTAAGATATCAGGCATATCGTCAATGACGGAGGGGCCACTAATAAATTATAGGTTTGATTCCCGGAGGGAAGAATGAAAACCTAATATTTAGTAGGGGCCCCGTAATCATTGACGATGTAGGGCCCTCCCAGCCATCCCCTTCCCATTCGCTTGATGTCTTGAGGTTAAATCTTAATATGTCAGTGAAGGAAGTATGGCAGCTCAGGGAGCAGCGGCAAGGAACCCCACACAAGAAATCCACGAGATGGAAAGCTATAGTATAACAATTATTAAGTATATTTTTTCTTTTTTATTATTTACGAAGTTTTTTCGTAGAGAGTACCCAATCATAAGACGATTCCATAAGAGAATAAGCGTTACCCTTATGAAGCGTACTCCGTTCTCCCCGCGGCGGTAGATTCAAACTGGCTACCGCGGGCGCTTGATTGGAGACTATTATACTAATAGGCATATCGTCAATGATCACGGGGCCCCCTACTAAATATTAGGTTTTCATTCTTCCCTCCGGGAATCAAACCGATATTCTTTACCGTAGAAGCCTCAAACACCATTCGTTTACACAGTCAATACTTCACTAATTCCTCTCCCTCACACAAAACATAAGTCTGCATCTATCGCAGGTTCTATTAGATCCGTATATCGTGTATGTATTTGTATACTGTACAGTATATGTCTGTAATCATTATTTACCAGTCACTTACCATTGTTTGCCAAAGTTACTATACAGTATAACTAATGTAAATAATCCTAATAAACCGTACACCTATATACCGTTTTAATTACATATTGAATGAGTTAGTTTGTACCCCTTTCATTTCGAGAGGTCCAATCTATGCTGAAAAAATCGATTCAAGTTTCTCTATATATTATTTGAAATAAAGCAATTCAGTACATATATATCTTTGTATAGCGTTATTTTTTATAAACGATCTTACAATAGCTATTAATCGGACTTTGATTACTTTGCAAAGATGATTTTAGATGTGTAAAACGAACGCTTAGAAATAGTTTTTATTTATTTATCCTAAAGCCATTAAAGATTGAATTTTTTTTGTTCTCTCTCTCTCTCTCTCTCTCTCTCTCTCTCTCTCTCTCTCACAGACCTGACTCCAGCTGACCTCTTCCCTGTGACGTCACGTGACCCTGATGGATTGCCCGGAAGCTCATCCTCCTGCAACATAGAACACCAGGAACAACAAGAGAATAAATGAGTTAATAATAATAAAAATATAAATAATAATACAAATAATAAGTGTGTTGATTTTCGATGTGAGCATCCTAGGTTCGAATCCCCGGACTGCCACATGTGTTTGTTAATTTCATTAATCGAGTTTAGGAGTAAAGTTGGTTGGTGGAGAGAACATAATAATAATAATAATAATAACAATAATAATTATAAAAATCATGATAGCAGAAGAAGGAAGAGAAGAAAAAGAAGAAACAGGGAAAAGAGGAATAAAAGGAGGAGGAGCAATGGAAGAAGATGATGATGATGGCAAATAAGCATATGCAGAAACAAAAGAAAACTTGCAGATTTACAAAATAATATAGATAGAAAAGGATGAGCTGTTGGAGAATATTGCAAAATAAGGATGAACCACATATATTAGTTGGTCAGAGAAATTTAACTGAAAAATAATATTAACGTTAATTTTTTTTCTATGTGAATGAGGGAGACAAAAGGCATAACTGCCTGCAGCGAGTACCTCCCCCAGATTTCAAAGAGTAACAGGGCCGAAATCAAGGGACGTTCGAACTAAAATACCTTTAAAGATAAATGGAATCGACAGCGTAATGAGAAAGGGATCAAGAAAGGGGGATCCGTGTGTGTGTGTGTGAGAGAGAGAGAGAGAGAGAGAGAGAGAGAGAGAGAGAGAGAGAGAGAGAGAGAGAGAGAGAGAGAGAGAGAGAGAGAGTGGTAAGTGTAGATTATATTCTGGCTATTATTAAACGATATGATTATGTTTAGAAGAGATATGTGGGAATCAAAAGAGTAATTAATTTATATTTTAGCTTTATGGTAACTACAATGTAAACATTTTTTAAACTTAAGGATATTTTTTTTAAGGTTACTCCCTAGACTTCCATCAAGCTTAAAGAAATTTCCCCCCAAACCAAGGATAGTTACAACAAGAGAAGAAAAGGTAATTTGGTTGGCGTAACCCTATTTGGGTTCAAAGACTCAAATACGTGTCACTATATTAACCACTACTGTACCGGCGACGTCTCTTTAATTATATTCTAGCTATATTTAGACCATTTTGTTCAGTTTAAGAAGGACCTGTAATAGTAGTAAAAAGGGTTAAGTGAGATAGTTCGAAGCCTGTTATTTGCTTGAGGCTCTTTTAAAACTGAATAAAATCGTCTAATAGTAGCCAGAATAAAGTTAAAAGGACGTCACCGGTACAGGATGGGTTAATATTCTCGACTGCACATAGGAAGGAAGGGGGGGAAGTGGGTACAAAGGGAGTATAATTATGTATATATGCCGTATGGAGAGCTCTCTAGTTATCCCACATACTGGCTGGGGTAAGGGAAAAACAAGTGACTCCCCACCCTATCCATCCTCGCCTGTCAATGTCCATCCCTTCACTGTATGCAAGGACGGGGGAGGGAGGTAGGGGGGAGAGGGGGAGGGAGAAGAGGGGGAATGGGGAGAGAGGAAATGGAGATGAGGAGAGGAAGGAGGAACTAGGGAGGTGAGGAGAGGAAGGAGGAAATAGGGAGGTGGGGAGAGGATGGAGGAAACTGGGAGGTGAGGAGAGGAAGGAGTAGATAGGGAGGTGAGGAAGGAGTAGCTAGGGAGGTGAGGAAATAGGGAGGTGAGGAGAGAAAGGAGGAATATAGAAGTTAGGAGACGAAGGAGGAAATAGGGAGGTGAGGAGAGGAAGGATGAAATAGGGAGGTGGGGAGAGGATGGATGAAATAGGGAGGTGGGGAGAGGAAGGATGAAATAGGGAGGTGGGGAGAGGAAGGATGAAATAGGGAGGTGGGTAGAGGAAGGAGGAAATAGGGAGGTGGGGAAGGAGGAAATAAGGAGGTGAGGAAAGGAAGGAGGAAATAGGGAGGTGGGGAAGGAGGAAATAAGGAGGTGAGGAAAGGATGGAGGAAATAGGGAGGTGAGGAGAGGAAGGAGGACATAGGGAGGTGAGGAGAGGAAGGAGGACATAGGGAGGTGAGGAGAGGAAGGAGGAAATAGGGAGGTGAGGAGAGGAAGGAGGAAATAGGGAGGTGAGGAGAGGAAGGAGGACATAGGGAGGTGAGGAGAGGAAGGAGGACATAGGGAGGAGGAAATAGGGAGGTGAGTAGAGGAAGGAGGAAATAGGGAGGTGAGGAGAGGAAGGAGGAAATAGGGAGGTGAGTAGAGGAAGGAGGAAATAAGGAGGTGAGTAGAGGAAGGAGGAAATAGGGAGGTGAGGAGAGGAAGGAGGACATAGGGAGGTGAGGAGAGGAAGGAGGACATAAGGAGGTGAGGAAGGAGGAAATAGGGAGGTGAGGAGAGGCGGAAATTAGGGAGGAGTAGAGGAAGGAGGAATTAGGAGGTGAGTAGGGGAGGGAGGATGAGGAGAGGTAGGATGACATAGGGAGGAGGAGAGAGAGGAGGACAGGGAGGTGAGGAGAGGAAGGAGGCCATTAAGGAGGGGATGAAGGGAACTTAGGGAGGCTGAGAGGAAGGAGGACATAGGGAGGTGAGGAGAGGAAGGAGGACATAGGGAGGTGAGGAAGGAGGAAATAGGGAGGTGAGGAGAGGAAGGAGAAAATAGGGAGGTGAGGAGAGGAAGGAGGAAATAGGGAGGTGGGGAGAGGAAGGAGGAAATAGGGAGGTGAGGAGAAGAGGAAGGGAGAGGGGGAGAGACCTGAGGAACTATAAAGGAGAAGAAAAGGTGGAGAGAAGAGGAATGAGGAAATATGGAAAATAAGAGAAAATGAGGGAGGGGAGAGAAAGGAGGACATATTCAAATAATCGGAAAAGATGAGAAAGGAGAGGATTATGAGAAGAGAACAAGAGGAAGGGGCGAAATAAATGAGAGGAGGAGACATGGAAGGGAGGGGAAGAAAATATAATGACGATAAGAAAGTGAATATAATGAAACTTTGAAATATAAGGAAGGGAATAGAAAATAGAGAAGACAAAAATTAAGAGAGAGAGAGAGAGAGAGAGAGAGAGAGAGAGAGAGAGAGAGAGAGAGAGAAGAAGACACATGTGAGGAGGAAAATGGAAGAGCAGAAGTGAACGGGAATAATAAAGGGAGGGAGAAGAAAATAAAGTAAAAGAACAGTGAGGTAAGACAGGCAATTAAAGGAGAATGATGAAAGATAGGATTAATTAAGATAGAAGGATTGCAAGTAATAATTCAATAGCAGAGAGAAGGGAGAATATAGGTAAAATAGGAGGAGAGAAGACAAGAAGGTGGAGAGTAAAAGAAGTAGACACAGGAGAGATTAAAAAAGACCTCCTTCGCACCAAATAAGGTTAACAGAATGCAGGGAAGGAATCTGGACAAGGTAACCGTGTATTTAGGAACATAGGAATAAGAAGGGGACATGTTAACATACACCAAGACAAATAAACACTGACACACAAGAAAGGAGAAAGAGAAAGGAAGAAGAGAAAAGTATACAATGAATGAAGAGAGGAGAAATTAATCGATTAACATCAGAAAGGAGGGAAGGTTCAGAAGAGGGGAGAAAAGAGCGTATAGTCCATTCATTATAAGTAGGCCAAAAATCGTGACCCTTAAGGGGAGGTGTTTAGTTTGGTCTCTAGATATCCATCAAGCCTAAGATTACACCCCTTTGAGCCCATTTCAAGATAAATTTGTACATTTTTCGGTAGAAAAATGTCCAGGCTGAAAGCCGGTTCCCCTTAAATAACAGGCTCGCTATCGCTCGCCAGGATAAAATCGACACCTAAATGGCACGAAAGGTCTTAAAATTGAAAGAAATGGGTCGAAAGTTCTTAAAATCGTCAAAACAATGGGGCGAACGTCTTAAAATTAGAAAAACAATGGGGCTAAACATGAGGGAGAAAGGAGTCAAGAAAAAAAATCCCTCAAGTGGATATCTCCTCTTAACCACTGTAAATAAACAATGGTTAGAGTAAATGATCAGTAAACCTCCATAGCTAATCCCTGGATGACTCTTCCTAAATGATAAATAATATTAGGTCGATTAATTTTATCGCTTTTGAGTGGTAGAGGTTAGTGGTCAAGGTCGTTTTAATAAATAATAGTTTAGCAATGCAAGCGATAAGATAAGGATAGCTACAATTTTTATCAGGCACAGTCATTCATGAAAGTTCGTGGACCTCTCGTATTTTTCACTGTGTAGGTATAGTTTTGCGTAAATAAATAATAATATAACCTTGTATTTCATTATTAAGTAAATTTCATGTTTATATCAATCTCAATGGGTGAATTTGCATAAAGAAAAACATAATAGGTCTTTGATTTTTTACGAGTGACTGTACATGATAGTATATCTAAGTGGCCTAATCCTATCCCAACACGTTTCCCACAACCCCTGCACATCCTCTTTACCAAGAACGGCGGCCATGAGCTGCATTAGGATAGATGGAGTAGGAGAGGAGGAAGGAAGTCATTCGGGAAGACGAAACCAGGAAAATAAAGATAATAAATATGTTTAACATCGTTCTTAGCACCAATAACATCCCAAATGAAATTTATGAAAGCATATGATTCTCTCAGGATTCGAACCTAGGATATCACATACAGAACTTGCACTGTCTAACCATTACACCATCAAGGCAGTTATATTAATATTTAGTGTCATGCCCCAGCGAGGGTTCGAACCCAGGCCAGTAGTGCAGCACTCCAGTACCTAACCAACTAGACCACTATAGCAGAGATGGAGGAAGGTGAGGAGAAGAGGAGAAATGAGGAGGAAAACAAAATAAGACACTGAAGGCAAAGCGGAAAATCAAGAACAGGAGGTAGAAATGGGGATAGGATTTGTTCAAAAGATATAGGAAGAACATTAAATAAGAGGGGAGTGAGTGAAGAAATGAAAATTGAAAGGTGAGGAAGGAAGGTCGTGTAAGTGAATGAGGTAGTTAAACATTAGAGAAAGAAACTGACCATACAAGAAGAAGAAAGGAATAAGGATTGACGGGAAAATGAAACACTGGAATAAACGGGACTAATGAACAAATAGAAACAGTAATGGGAGAAAATAAACTAAACTAGAGGACATGGCTCTGTTAATTTAATGTGCATTATGTAATCCTGGTACCGCCAAAAGATAACATTTAGCACACACACTAATGATTCTAGTCCCTTACACTAAAGATACGTCTCTGTCAGGCAAACTGTCAATCATTAGATTTCACACAGCTTAGGAATGGCCTGTTCTTCAATATATAAACACGTTTCAATTTTTTTTTGTTTTTTTTTTTTTTTCTATATTCCAACTTACTTCCTCTCGGGCATAGGCTGAGAGCCTTAACATTCACCGCTTTACAATGAACAGTGAAGCCCGTGAGGTCTTGTTCCAGTCTAGGGAGTGAGACATGTGAAGCACGTAGAGTACAGTACAACGAGCACCTGAAAATACTAGACTAATATACTGGCCTCTGGTAATCAAGGGGCACTCTAAAATTACCCATTCGGTCTTACGTTGAGATATTAGTGAATATACTGTGAATACGTATTATTAATTTTCGGAATGATGCATAGTGATTGAAGAACAAATGTATAGACTAAGGGAATGAGAAAAGGGTACAGCCGAAGAAATATATACAAGGTCAAAGAGAAAACGAAGGAAGAGATAAGAGAAACAGAGGTCATATATATAGAAATTAAGAATATGAAATTATTTGTAGTTATGTCCTTTTTCCAATCGGACTGCTTGCCGCGGTATTTAAAGATGCATTGTTTCTTTTCTACCTTTACTACAAGCACATTCTCCAAACAGTTCGATAGTAATGGCAAAGAAAATGCATTAATGTCGAATCGTATCGGATTCTAAGAATATGCTACAAGTTTTCAAATATTTTGAACTACTTGGTACATTCTAGTATCAGTATATTAACACGTGCGTCGCGTGGTTAGGGTAACGTAAACGTCTTATATGCGTCTATATGTGTTTTTGTTGGCAAAATATCTGGAGAACGAATGAATAGATTTTGACGAAATTTAATTTGGTACCTGACTAAATACAGATTACTTTTAGTTATCAATGAATGACGCCCGAGACTTCATGCCTCAATTGTAACTCCCCACGATCCTGATCACAAGAAAAGGTGGCCTTCGACAAAAAAGCATAGTGCGCAGAGTATAATCTATGCCCTCCTCGGATGTGCATTTTCCTTTCATCATTTGATATTATGGGCTATTCCATTTATATATTTCATGATGGTGAAGAAACAAAATATCTGAGAGTAGGCTCGAGTATATCGTATTTTCTCATCGGGTTCTGTACCTCCAAAGAAACTCGCTGATATGCAGTAAACTCCTTTGATACCTGCTTTAGAAAAATATGTCTAAAGGAGCACTGACATGAGTTTTCATCCCATATTGTATTTAATACATCAATTACGTACAATATGATGAGTTAATACGTATTGGATAGGCACGATATATTCTATAGTTACTCCAGTAAAAATTAGTGAATAATGTAGAAGTGGCAAGTGGTAGGTAAGACTCCACTAATATCGTCAATGGCTAGAATTAGAAGACATTTATCTCATGACCAAGTCAATTAACATAACTACACATTATTGATAAACATGTGTCCTTTATGTGAATGAATCCACCTCAACATCTTGATAACACACACATACACACACACACAAACACAATCACACACACACACACCCACACACACACACACACTCACTCTCACTCTCTCTCTCTCTGGGGTACAATAGGTGGTGTCTGTGTGTGTTTACGGTGTAGTGAGGGAGCCGCGTGTGACCCGAGTCCTCCAGTGACGTCACACACCTTGATGGATCACTCTCTCTCTCACACACACAACAGATGCAACCCCACTCTCTCTCTCTCCCTCCTCCCTCTCCTTATTACTACCCTATACCTCACTCATTTACAACTACATTCTACAGTTATACTCTATTTGCATCGCCCATAGCTCATCTCATCACAACCACACACTCTTTCTCACTCTCTCTCACACACATAACAGATGCAACCCCACTCTCCCTCTCCTTATTACTGCCTCGTATTCCTCTTAGCCCTACAACTTCCCAATCATTCACAGCTTTTTTCAACACAATTATACTTGGCTTTCATCATTCTCTATTTCTCACTCCCGGCACACACACAACCTATGCAACCCCACTCTCTTTTCCATATTACTACCTCGCTCTCCGCTTAGCCCTACAACTTCCCAGCCATTCACAGCTTCATTCAACACAATTAAAATGTCATCATTCCCTCTCACTCCCGACACACACACAACAGATGCAACCCCACTCTCTCTCTCCTCTCCTTATTACAACCTCGCTTTCCTCTCAGCCCTACAACCTCACTCATTCACAACTACATTCCACTCAATTTTATTCTTATTTCATCCCCATTACCTCATCATAACCACAACACTCTCACTCCCGACACACACCCTACAGCTTCAATTCATTTTTCCGTTTATATATACAATGAGGACCTCACTTTCTCCTTAACGCTACAATATCACACTCATTCACAAGTATAGTCCTCATCAATTGTACTCTACTATTATCATTATCACTCCAGGCCCCCCCCCCCCCCCGCCCCCTACACCAGATACAACCCCACTTTTCTCTCCTGTCTGGGCTTACTACCTCAATCGCCTCTTAGTGCCCCCAACCTCGCACATGCACAGCCTCAATCTATCTTTCCCTCATCCTACGACTTAAAATTATTTAAGCTTCGTGTTTCCAGACATTTTGACTCTAACGTACTTTGAATTTGGCTCTCTGTCTCTCTTTCATTTATTTTTATTTTTTTTGGGGGGGCACTCGTTACAGACAGCTTTACCTTTGTTCTCCTTCTTACACATAGATACAACAAATCCACACAACTTTACTGTCATAATTAAGTAATCTTATCATAACCACACTCTCCCCTCATCCAACCCCACTTTCCTCCTCTTGCTACAACCTCACAAGTTACAGTTTCATGTACCAGTCTCATAAATTTACTCATAAAGTCCCCATGTTCCTCTACTGGACGCAACCTCAGCTACTGACATTTATCTTGACTCTATTATTATAATTTCGCTGATCACAGCCTCACCCCTCGTATCGCTACAACACTTCATTACAACATAAATCTCCTCACATCACCACAACTCCACTCACCACAACCACCGTATTGATACAGTCTTGCTCTGATCATCATAATCCTACATTCCTCTCATCACCACAACTCGTCTTATTGATACAATCTCATTCATCACAGCCTTACCCTCCTTTCAACACCACAGCCCCATGGATTACAACCTCACCCGCATCGCATCACCACAATTTTTTTTATCACAAACTCCTCATACATCACCAATAATCAACTATAGTCGGTATATTTCCAACTGATGGCAAATTGAATCCATTAGCAGCTGATTTATCGATACTTAATGTGAAAATATGAAACTATGTATCTGCAACATCTTATTGCCAAGTTCTCATAATCAGCAACATATTTCGCTACATAATCTTCGCAATACCAATTAATTAAGATGAAGATATGGCAATTTCCTATCAGCTGGAAAAAATAGACTATAGTCACAGCATCTTTACTATCTCCTTGCCCAAATCCATTCGTCATAACCCCATTCATAATTCATCACTATTATCCCACTTTGTTCTCATCATGCTTTCACCGTAACTTTATCGTTTCGCACAACAGACTCTCCCAAGGATAAATTATTCAGCCTCCTATTAAACAACTAATGTTGTTGCTCGTTTTCCATTGTACTCTCACTCTACCAGCAGTCTTTCCAGAGCTTCCTAAATTACTCCAGTTATGCTAACCCCCTCTCACCACCATCACCGATCTCATTAATTTCACCACTTCAGCTACAAGTCCAAACGTTTTATTTAACCTCTTCTGTACCATCGAAGACGTCTTTTGAATTATATTCTAGCTATTTTAGACGATGTTGTGCAGTTGACGAAGGCCATGTGGTAGTAAACAGAGTTAAATTAGATAGTTTGAAACTTGTTGATTGCTGGAGGCCCTTTCTAAACTGAACAAAATCTTCTAATAGTAGCCATAATAAAGTTAGAAGGATGGCACCGGTGCAGTAAGGGTTAAAAAAAAAAAAAAAAAAAAAAAAATATATATATATATATATATATATATCTACCCCCATTATTTACTGTGATTCTTAAAGTAAACTAATAAAGTAATCGCCCGCCCACACAACTCAACAAATCCTCCCAATTTCTCCAATCCATCCTCATGCCTCACTAGCTCTCTCACATCCAGCACACTTATCATAATCCTATATCTTGTCAATAATCATGCAAGAGATTCAACCCCACACCCAGCTCTCTTCAGCTCTTATATTATAATATTAGTCCTTTTTATCCAACTCAACCCGTGTGCCAAGTCGATCTGTCTCGACCCTCCCTGAATTTTCTAACAATTGCCTCGTTATTATCCACGTTTAAATAAATCGTTGTACTATACAAGCTCATTTAGTCCCCGATCACTCATACTTAGAGATCCTGTGGACACCATTGTGGTGCCTCAATTATCGAACATTGATGTTTTATTTTGAGCATATAAAATGTATCTTCAAAAAACAAACTATATAATTATCATGTGCCACTATTCCCAAATGTGTATTTTATTTTATTTTTTAATGGATATGAAGTGACACTAAGTTGGCGGAGGTTGACCGATCTCTGTTACTTTAAGATTTCTACTTTAACTACGCAACTTCTGGGTAGAGAAATTCACAGTACATACCATATGAATGCTTGAATTGAGAATAATTCCCACACGACAGAAAACTGTTCTATTGTTGTTAAGACACGACGAGTTTTGAATCTCTCTAGAGTCGAAACTTGTCGTGTCTTTACAACAACAAAAGGTTTTCTGTCATGTGGGTATTTTTTCTACTCGATGTCTGTTTTTCCATCCCAATGATTCTGTTCACTTGCATCAGATACAAAACGTATATGATTCCCAAGCTAACACTTGTTGCGATTCTTCTCATTCAGTATCTCGAGGTTGGTAGTCACCTGTCTCGAACTTGTATTATAATGTCCTATTTCTGTCTTAAACAATTATATAATTACATATTCGTTCATTGAAGAAAAAAAATAATCATGAACGAAATGCATAGTACCTAAAATTAAGGATGGCAACTAGGAACATGATGTTCTTGTTCTTTGAGTTGGATCAAGCATTCAGCTCTCTTTTGTATTTAGTCCAAAAGTTTCAAGTATGAGGGGGGACATGATGACCATGCAAGTGGAGAGCATTCCATCAAGGGACGAACTTGAGACCTATACAGAGTTGCGACACCTTTAGAGTACAGATGTGATATACGTCGAATGCAACCATGATTCCATGCGACATTCATGGAATGGCTGGTGAAAGACAAATCATCGTTTCATGTTACTCCTAAAATTGTCCATTGACTTTGCATCTGAACCTTCCTCCTATTAAGCTAAATATCTGGTGGTGTAGATGCTGAAATGTTTTTCTCTCTCTCTCTCTCTCTCTCTCTCTCTCTCTCTCTCTCTCTCTCTCTCTCTCTCTCTCTCTCTCTCTCATAGCGTGTTTACTAATCTTCTGTGTGTTGCCTTCTTTTCCAGCAAATTATTATATAATTTTTCCCCGGTTAGAAATCTACGTTTTCGATATAATAAAAAAGGAGTATTATAACAATCATATCAACTAATCCATAAAGTAAAATGTATTTGATTGTATTCCCATTCCAGTGGCTATGAAAGAATGTTTGCTTTAAACATAATTTTGGGGGAAACAAAATCGGCTTTAAAATATGTGTACATTGTAATGAAACGTGGGTCTTGATATTTTTGTGAGAGTGGGTTGTGATGTGTGATGTTTGTGTTCGAGAGTGCGTGAGCGTGTGTGAAATGTGTGTGTGAGAGTGGGCGCGGGGGGGGGGGGGGGGAGGTTTTGTGTTCATCTGTGTGTGTTGTTTGTTTTTCATACATTAAATATCTTCAAATCACTTATAACTTTCCTCCCATTCATTCGGTTAGATCTTCTCTACACATATAATATCTTCCAAATTACCCAAAAGATCCTTACCTACCATCTGCCGCTATTCTGTTTTGCCCTTCACTCATTCCTTGCTATTCTGTTTTCCCTTCACCCATTCCTTGCTATTTTGTTTCCACTCATTCCTTGCCATTTTGTTTTTCCCTTCACCCATTCCTTGCTATTTTGTTTCCACTCATTCCTTGCCATTTTGTTTTTCCCTCTCACTCATTCCTTGCTATTTTGGTTTGCCCTCACTCATTCCCTGCTATTTTGGTTTTCCCCTCACTCATTCCTTGTTACCGACGTCTACACATAATTCAAATCTAGTACTTCCATTCTATTATTCTGTCCCACTTTCTATACATACAGCTCATTATCCCACTTATTCCTAACCCATATAATCAAATCTTCCCCAAGTTAAGGAGAGGTTTTTGTTCATTAGTTTGACGAATTTAAAATCTTTCGGCCCATTTCTTGATAAATTTTAAGACCTTTCATGCCATTTTGGTGTCGATCTTTTCCTGACAAGCGATAGCGAGCCTTTAATTTAGGGCGAACCGGCCTTCGGCCGGGAAATTTTTCTACCGAAAAATTTACAAATTTATCTCTAAGGAAATCTTGGGGGCATTTTTTAAACCTTGATGGGGTCTAGATAACAAACTAAAAACCTCCCCTTAATGATTTCTCTTAACTTGCCCGTTCCTTTAATCATTCCTTCAGTACTTCTTCCCACTCGTCACACCTTTCAGGCCAAATTTCTATACCTAACTCATTATAGCTTCTTTTGTACCATGCATTCCTTTAGAGATTACCAAACACTCGTAATTCCTTTCCCTGCTTTTAATTTATTCTTCCACTTGCAATGTTAATGCCGCGACGGTCGAGTGGAGAGCACGCTCACGTGTGAATCTGCTTGACCTGGATTTGATCCCAGCCAATTCGGACATTTATTGGATGTGGTAGTACTGTACGTCCTAGCGTGTTTCACATGCTCGCACCCAGTCGGGAGACACCTCGACGACGTATACAGACTAATAACACACATAACAAAGGCACTCCAACAGCTTCCTCGCTCTCCAACACCCCTCTTTCCTCTCTACACTCTTCAGAAAATAGGAAAGTAGAAAGTAGCTACGAGGTGCCGTTGTAAAGGTTTATCCCTCAATACCTTCACATACCTGACCTGCGTTTTATTCTTATTTACCTACTTGGTCGGACGATTTCCCTCCCCTTTCTAATTCCTCAATTGTTTTCACTCGCTTCATAATTATCTCTACACTTTATTAATCACTAAATATTCTTCAAACAAGTTACTTCTATCGTTTTCTTTCCTGAGGATAGTTCAAGCCACTCCCCTCTGATTTACATAACTTCATGGGAAAAATCCTACCATGAACGACAATTCGTTTAATTGTCTCATCTGTGTTCCTTCCACTCATCATTCCCCTGCAGTAGATATTCACAACACATAATACAACTTTCTTCCTCTTCATATATCCCTCAATATCTTCTTCACACACGTCATGTATATTTCACTCCCCTCTTCCCCGGACTTATTCCTTCATATTTTCATATAATATCGCACGCCATACGTTTCCTTCTCATCATCTCATATTTCAAGATCTACACATTCGAAGTTACTGTATCTCTTCTATTCAATAATTGTTTTTTTACGATCTCCACACATGACATTCATTTCATTGCCCTCCTTTCCCTCATCCATTTCTATAGATATTCTCCAAACACGTCATACCTCTTCCAACATTCCTTAACTTCTTCTCTATATACACAAAACATATATTTAATTTCCTTTGTTGCACCCATTTGCATGATCTCCACAGACACCGTGCCTCTTGTATTATCTTCACTCATTCCCACAGACCCACCCCACAAAGTCAAACCTCTTTCACTGCGCCCCCTCGCCCCTCCCAATTCTCAAAACCTCGACACACACCATACCTCTTGTATTCTCTTGACTCATTCCCCTAGATCCTCCCCATTACAAGCTATACCTCTCTCATTGCACTCCCCTCGCCCCTTAGCCCCGCCATCCTCAAAACTTCAACAAACACCATACCTCTTGTATTCTTTTCACTCAATCCAGCAGACCCTCCTCACACAACCTATAACTCTCTCACTGCGTTCCCTTGGCCCCCTAATTCTTAAAACCTCCACAAACACTATACCTCTTATATTCTTTTCACTCATTCCCCCATACCCTCCTCACACAAGATATACCTCTTCCACCGATATTAAAAAAAGGCAGCAAATCCCTACCCAGTAACTATCGTCCAATTAGCTTAACCTCAGTTGTATGTAAAATGCTAGAAACGGTCATACGAGACAGACTCGTAAATCACTTAGAGGAAAATAACATACTTAAAGATACTCAACACGGCTTTCGTAAAAAACGTTCCTGTTTAACAAACCTCTTAGACTTCTTCCACGATATCCTCAACCTCTACGATGAGAGTAAAGCTGTAGATATTATATACCTTGATTTTCAAAAGGCCTTTGACAAAGTTCCCCACAAACGTTTACTGCTAAAACTAAAAGCGCATGGAATACAAGACGGTGTGTTGAAATGGATAGAAAATTGGCTCAGCGACAGAAAGCAAAGAGTAGTCATAAACGGTAAGGCATCAAAATGGACCAATGTAAGTAGCGGGGTACCCCAGGGATCGGTACTAGGACCAATTCTCTTTCTAATTTACATCAACGACATAGATGAGGGTCTCACCTGTACAATCTCAAAAATTTGCTGACGATACAAAAATTGCAAATAGCGTACTCTCAAAAGAACAAGTTGACGATATGCAACACAATCTAGATAAATTGTCATGTTGGGCCCAAATTTGGCAAATGAGTTTCAATGCGGATAAATGTAAAGTACTACATATCGGATACCTAAATGAGAAAGCAAACTATTCGATGAATGGCACTCAGCTTAAGAATGTAAACAGAGAAACCGATCTGGGAGTAACAATATCGAGTAACCTAAAACCGAGTCAACAATGTTCAGAAGTTGTTAAGAAGGCAAACAAAATAATTGGCTTTATAGGCAGGTCATTTGAGCATAAATCCAAAGAAGTTATCCTAACCCTTTACAATTCATTAGTCCGCCCTCTTCTGGAATACTGCGTTCAATCCTGGTGCCCTTATTACCAAAAAGATATAAACAAGCTAGAACGAGTTCAACGTAGAGTTACCAAAATGATACCTAGCCTAAAGAACAAACCATACGAAGAGCGTCTTAGAGAATTAAATCTATTTCCTTTAACCCAGCACAGATTAAGAGGTGACTTAATTCAAGTGTTCAAAATCATCAAAGGCATCGACAATATGAACTGTAGTAAGTACTTCACTATCGACCAATCTAATTACACGCGGGGAAACGGTTGCAAAATTATTGGTAAATCTTTTAACTCACACGAATCTAAGAATTTCTTCTTCAATCGAGTTGTCAACTTGTGGAATGGGCTTCCCCGAAACGTTATAGACTGCATCACCGTTGATTCATTTAAACTCCGCCTAGACAAATATCTTGCATCAAACCCGCGACTGACTGCGTTTGTAAATGAATAACTTTATTTTATCCCCCCCTCAGTTACTAACCCCTCTGTCCCCTACTAACTTCCTAATCCTGCCACGGACATTAGTTCCAGGGCAGTAATTCCCTTTCCAATGTTCCCTTACCCACTCTAAACCACTGTTTGGACACTTGATCCTCAGTGTTTTGGAGGACAAGCAACCTAGAAGGGTCACTAGATCTGTTGTTGCTTGATTTCCTTTGTACTCCTTTGTACTGCACTCCCCTCCCCCCCCCATTCTCAAAACCTCCACAAACACCATACCTCTTGTATCCTCTTCGCTCACTCCACTAGACCCTCCCCACACAATCCATACCTTTACCGTTCTCTCTCTGCGCCCTCCTTTCCCCCCTCTCTCACCGCCCCCTTGCCCACACCCTCCACCCCCACACTCTCTTTGACGCATACAAACAATTAACACACCGGGGAAGAGGTGGGCGACAGTATCATGATGAATGGAGGAGGTGGTAAGGACGATAAGGCCAAAATAGTCCAAGATGTGAACAGAGCTGGAGAGGAGACCTGGAGATAAGGAGCAGAAGAGGCGAACACTGATAGGTAATTTGGGATTTAAGAGGATATTTACACACAGACAGATAGATAAATAGATAAATAGATAGACAGTGATGCATTATATACACAGAACAGTTGGTTCCAAGAAAATGACCAGTCCTTAAACACTAAGGGTAGAACTTCATTATTATGTACTACTGTAGTTACTGCAAAAGTCAATGTATATCTCATATCTTTAGTTCATTGGGAAAACTGTCACGTGCCGCTAGCTTGGGAAGGCAAACGAGCGTTGATCCGATTGCAAAACTAGCCTTCTAAGGTCATATATATATATTTTACAAACCCCTTCTCTAGGATTTGAGCCTCCACTCTACCGTTATGCCAATGAATGTGCGTAGCCAAATGGATTAGGGCAACGCATTATCTTTAGCATGGTGGTAGAGCAGAGAAGGTTTTTGATAAATTACAATACTGTACCACATAAGAATTTGTGTGGCTAAAAATAAATGTAGAATTTATTTGCTATTACAGCATGCAAAATAATGTTTTACTTAAAGCATAAAACATTACGTAACATATATATTTCAATATATTTATTTGCACTTAAACATATATGTGGTTGAACAATTTATAAGAGTACCTGTACAATGAAGTTCTTTATTTCTGTTTATCACTTTTCTCCGAATTTCAGCTACATAGCTTGGCGATATTACCAAGATTAGGAACGAGTAGAGGTAAATCTGCGAAGAAGGAAGCATTTGTTTATATCACCGAATTTGCTGCCTGGAGATTTTACTCAGCTTATGGAAGACGTCTCGTATCGAAAAAGTTAGACGTTAAGGTATGGCAGGATAACAATTAGAGTAAAGGAATGAAGAGAAGGTATACTTATTATGGTATGGAAGGTTGAGGAATGAGGTGGTAAAGGAAGGGCAACACAAAGTGGAGGAGAAGGGAGAGGTAAGCAGGTATTTGAGGCGAGGGATACAGAGGAGAAGAGAGAGGAGAGGGGAAGAGCAAAGGCTGAGAGAAAGATAGGAGAGAGGAAAGAGAAGAAGAGAGGAAAGAGGAGGGGAGGAGAGAAGAGGAGCAGAGGAGAGGAGATGAGATAAGATGAGCCGAAAGGGAATGGAAGGAAAGGAGTTGAAGGATTGATACGACAAACGAAATGAGCAGAGGAGAGTGGAGAGAGGAAAGGGGGATGGAGAGGAGATAAAGGGATATCTATTTTTAACAAGACGTGATCATTTGTATTGAGTGCAATTGTAATTGTTGGATAAGAGGAGAGACGAGAAGAACAGAGGAGAGGAGAGGAGAGGAGAGGAGACGTGAGAAGATGAGAGGAAAATATAGAAAGAAGGAGAAGAGAGAAGATGAAGGGCTTAGAAGAAAGGAGAAAGGAAAAGAATAGATAATGGAGAGGAGAGGATGGAGTTAAGATAAAGAGATGAGGGGAGATGAGAGGAGAGGGGAGGAGAGGGAATGCAGTGTTGAGAGGAAATAGGAAATGAGTGGATACGAGAGAAGAAATAAGAGAAGAAGGGAACAGGATGAGAGAAAAAGATATTGTAATCGAAGAGATGAAAGGAGGAGAGGAGAGGGGAGGTGAGGAGAGGCATTAGAGAGGAAAGGAGAGGAGATGAAGGATTGAGAGAAAAGAAGAAATAAACGGAGAAGAGAGAAAAGGAGAGAAGAGAGGACAGTGAAGGGAATGTAAGGGGTAGGTAGGAAACTGGGCACCATTGACAGAGGGATGAGTAATGAGGCTTATCATTAGCAGCTGACCACCACCAGTACCACCACAACCACACTGACCTCCTCCCCCACCACCCATCCAAGGCATAATATAAATAAATAAATATAAATATATATATATATATATATATATATATATATATATATATATATATATATACTGTATGTGTGTGTTTGTGTGTGATTAATGTATGTACTGTATGTGTAAGTTTTTCTCAATAGAACAATAAAACACACACCATCCCTTCTCTCAACTATCTACCTCTACGCCACCTCTAATTATTTCAAAAAATGAAAATTAAGTACTTTCACGTTTAACGATATATCTTTGGCAATTCGACATTACAAAGAACTTCAAAGGAAAACAATCACCAACCACCCTACTGATTATGACGAGGGTGACTGATAAAAAGTGTGGATGGGGTCAGGTAGAGAGAATGCCATGATATACAATTTGTGAAGTGGTGGTGGTCATGAGGTCCTAACAGCTGGGTTAACCCCTTATGTACCGGCGACGTCTGTATTATATTGTTCTAGCTATAATTAGAGGATTTTGTGCAGTTTGAGAAGGATCTATGTTAGTAAAAATGGTTAATCGAGACAGTTCGAAGCCTGTTCATGGCTGGAGGCATTTTTGAAACCGAATAAAATCGTCTAATAGTAGCCAGAATAAATTTAAAAGGACGTCGTCGGTACATAAGGGGTTAATAATTAATCCTTTCAGTATACGATTTTATTCATTTTTGTAAGGACCTCTAGAATCTAATGGGGTCAAAACCAACTCAATCATACCTCGAACTCACACAGATCCTTCCTAAGCTGAATACAATCGCTTGATTATAACCAGAATACACTGTTAAAACGCGTCCTAATCCTCAAGGCGTTAAGGGAGCCCACCTCGCTTTTTTCTCTTTCTCTCCCTCTCTCTTTGGCTTGAATCCATTCGGCCCCATTCAGCCTACTTTTTTTCTCAATAGAACAATAAAAAACACACCATCCCTTCTCTCAACTATCTACCTCTACGCCACCTCTAATTATTTCAAAAAATGAAAATTAAGTACTTTCACGCTCGCCAAGAAAAAATCGACACCTGGATAGGGATAAACGTCTTAAAACAGTTGACTGAATGGGATCAAATAAATATAAGTCAGAGAAAGAGAGAAAAGGAGAGAAAGATAAAAAAGCTGGTGACCCCCCTTAAGCAATGTCTGAAAGTGACCTCAGTTGTTGTTGTTGTTGTTGTTGTTCCCCAAAGCAGCCCCAAGGTCCCGAGCAAGGCCAAGGCCATAACCGAGCGCCCCCACAGAACCCTCCCTGCCGACCACAATAAAGCCTGGGTGACCGAAGCCACTCCATGGCGGGGAGCTGAGGAGGGTGCAAAAACGCCCGGGAAACCAAAGCCCCACCCAGGGCCCCTGTGCCCCTCAGCAATTATGAAGAGAAAGTTGAGGGGCAAAGGAAAAATGTGACGCTTTGGCTTCCAATCTTGGTAGATTGGGAGGTCAATCCACGGAAGAGACGCCGTCACTTGAGATCTAGAAAATATATAAGTAAAAGGAAGAGTCAGAGTAAGCTATGGGTATGGCAGAGATCGCTCAGTTCTCACTCTGATAGACCAGCCCATCACCAAGTGACCTCAGTTCAAGGGGGTACTGCTTGTTTTGTTGGTCTATATATTAATTTATTGATTTATATTTTAGTTTCCTCGCTAGGCCTCCATCAAGCTTATAATGATACCCCCTAAACCCCCTTTTAAGACAAATTTCTACATTTTTCGATTGAAAAATGAAGGCCGGTTCCTTCTAAAAATACAGGCTCGCTTTCGCTCGCCACGATAAAATCGACACCTAAATGACACGAAAGGTCTTAATATTGACAACGAAACGGGGAGAAAGGTTTCAAAATCGCGAAAGTAACGGAAGCAACGTCTTAAAATCTCAAAACTATTATGATAAACACGAGGGAGAAGGGGGTCCAGTAGAAGCGACTACCTCCCCCTTAAACTTTAGAGCTTAACAGTCTTCTATTATAAGAATATTAGCTAAAGCCAGAATATCCAGGGTTTACCAGGACTTTCTTCTCTATGTGTATGCAGGAGACAAAAAACAGGTTGTTTGTAACGAATGACTACCCCGAAGCCAAAAGAGTGATAGAGTCAAATTCAAGTGACGTTGGGGTCAAAATGCTTGGACATAAGAAGTTTAAATCAGTTTAAGTCATAGGCTGAAGGAAAGATTGATTGAGGGAAAGAGTTCCAGAGTTAATTTGAGTAGAAAAAAGACTAAGAAAATTTGTCAATTCTTGGGTTGGGGAGCTCGACAGAATAAGAGTGGGACTGTGTTGAAAGGCGAGTGCCACTCGCCACAAGGGAGGGGGTATGCACTGAGAGAGCTCTGAAGAACACTGATTGTTCGATTGGGCGATAGAAGAGTGAAAGAGATGCACCATTGCGGCGTGTAGAAAGAGATTATAGGGAACTAGTAAGAGGATGAGGCGAAATGCTTTTGATTCTACTCACCGAGAAGTGCGGTAAGGGTGGAGCCTCCCTACACATGTGAACAATACTCAATACAGTGGCGTAATGTGCCCTGATACAGGGCAAGAAGCTGTGCGGGGGTGTAGAACCCATGGAGACGGTTGAGCACACTTAACTTTTGGGAAGCTGCTTTAGCAAGAGTGGTAATATGATCTTTTCAAGAAGGGTCGGATGAAAAAGATATAGCCTACCTAGAATATTGAGAGAAGATGAAGGGTTGATTTGTGTGTTGTTGAAGAATAACTGATAGTCTTGTAGAAGATTGTGATGGAGATAGAGGGAAAAATTGGGTTTTGGAGGCGTTAAAAGTAACAAGATTTTCTCTACCACAATCAGAAATAATTGTTAGATCAGAAGATAGGCATTCTATGGGCTCGCCATGTTTGTTTTGGAGTGATTGCATGCTGGATTGATGTGAAAAACTAGTTGAATAGTGTAAGGTAGAATCGTCAGCATATGAGTGGATAGGACTAGAGGTACAGTTGAAATCATTAATGAATTATCTAAAAGAGAATTGGAGACAGGACAGAACCCTGAGTAACACCGGAGTTGATAGGTTGAGGAAGTGGGCGATGGCCGTCCAGAACTGCAGCTATGGAGCGGTCTCAAAGGAAATTAGAGACAAAGGCACAGATAGAGAGCTAGAAACCGATGGAGGGTAGTTTGGAAATTAAAGATATACCATCATCTTGAGAGAAGCGGCACAGTGGCTATACACAACCATCTCGCTAAGTCATCCTAGTTGTTCTGTAGAATAATATAACTCACGAGGGCCTCAAGTTCTAGGGGCACAGACTCGAGTATCTCTGCTATCTCTCGTTTCCTTTACAATCTCCGTTATCTCTTATTTCGATCATAACCTCATCTATCTGTCACTTTCTTTTACAATACCTGCTATCTAACTTTTCCTTTTGCATACTCTGCTCTCTCCCAACTCTACTATCTGTCATTGCCTTGAAATATTGCTCCACGTGTGTCAACTTTTTAAATATCTCTGCTATCTGTCATTTCCTTACAATCGTTGCAATCACTTATTTATCTCTCACAGCTCTCCCACCTCTAATATCACAAAACACGCATGCATACATCATACTCGTGCTTGGGATGCGCCACTAATACTATGCTTGCACAATTTCAGGACAGTATCTAAAAGACAATATTTGAGGTATATCTATTAATAACCAATGGGTTATTATTGCTATATGCAGGAACAAGGTCAGTGTTCTGAATATACACAGGCACATTGATTTGTAAGCCTATAAAATTATATAATAGAAATTGATTGACATGTTTAAACACCTTGCAAAGCTCTAGTATTCTGGTATATACACTTTTCATGAGCCATTTTTATGATAATTGAAAAGATACTGAAGACTTGAGTTAAAAATAAATATATTTAGTGAAATTACAGATGACAAAAACAAAACAAAAGAACAACAACAACAAACTAATTGACAAACTATAAGTCATATCAATAAATGTCTATAAGTACCGAGCTAAACTGAAATTACTTATTCTTTCACCTTTGCAGCGTTAATATACAATATATGCCTCCGGTGGAACACTGTAAAACCTATGGAAAATGGGGTTTGTTGTTGTTGTCGTTGTAGATAATCAGCGGATAAAATAATGTTAATTTGTCGGCGTATATATTAACATATTGATCCGAAATATTGCCTATAGAAAAGACCAATTTCACAGCCTGTTGGACAGATTGAGATGTCAAAGCTAAACTTGGAAGCCACATAGTTATGGCTTACAAAAAGTGGACCATTCACACACACAATATATATATATATATATATATATATATATATATATATATATATATAATGTGTGTGTGTGTGTGTGTGTTCAAGAAGCCTTATCAGCATCCCACTAACCTTGCCTTGCAATATCTTATCAGTTAGACGTAAAGAGATATAACAAACTAAATGAACCTTTTTAACCCGAGGAAAAGGAGGTCAACCGATGATTTTACTTGGAGTTCTTCCCAATTCTAGCCTGGCATCTTTTTAAGTACAAATGTATAATATCACATAAATTAACTAAAGAGTAGTATAATGCAAAGCATATACACACTAATAGGCATATTAACTTTGGTAGGATAATCCTGCTGGTTATATATAATTATGTGTACACGTTACACACACGCATATATAATACACTCATCTAAGGAAATGTAGTTTTTCTTATTAATCCTCTAATGAATAAGACCACATTTTAAAATCACGATAATGCCTTTTTTACATAAAAAATAAATGAATTAAACAAATCATATAATACAAATCCATGCACCCAGAGGCGTCCTCTATCCACATGAAATAATTAATATTTAAATCAATTGGTTAACATGAGGGTGACAAAATATAATTTCATACCAGACCCCACAAACATGTGGGATTGCATAATTTTAATTTGTAGCCGTAATAATTGAGATAACGATAACGATCACAAATTTGTATATATCAAGTAAGCTACAAAAAGAATGCAATATCAATATAGCAGAACAATATTTATGAGAGATAGACTGCATATAGTATTCTTAAACTGAAGCAATACCCTCTTTTATGACAATACCGTACCACCCCTGTGTCTACCAAACAACATATGATTTACGATAGTGTTACATTAATTTCACTCAGGTTTGCTTTAACCCTCTCTGGTGTGAGGCGGATCATTTCGACCCCTCCAGTTTTACTTTATTACTTCAAGTTTCACTTGAAGGGAAGAGGATGTGTAGATCAGATTTTTGCTCTAAAATATGTTGTGAAGAAATATCTGGAGTAGCAACGAAAGCTGTATGTTGCCTTTATGGACTTGGAGAAGGCCTATGACAGAGTGGATAGAGAAGGTATGTGGAAAGTAATTAGAATATACGGAGTAGATGGCAAGTTGCTGAAAGCAGTGAAGAGCGTGTATGAGGGTGCAAAGGCGGCAGTACGTATGGAGAATGAGCAGAGCGAGTTCTTTGAATGTTAGGTTGAAACAGGGGTGTGTGATGTCCCCATGGTTGATTACTGTATATATGGATGGAGTCATGCAAGAAATACAAGGAAGAGCAGTGGATGTTGGTGTATCGCTGATAAGGGAGGGAAACGAGTGGAAGCTACCTGTACTGCTGTTTGCTGATGATACAGTTCTGATGAGCGAGAATGAATGGGAGTTGCTGGGTCTAGTAAATATATTTTGGAACAGTGTTCGAAAAACGGAATCTGAAGGTAAATGCGGGGAAGAGCAAGGTTATGGTCTTCGAAAGGGGGGAAGCCACAGAGTGTGAGGTGAAGTTAAATGGTCAGGGTATGGAGATTGTCAGCTCATTTAAGTATCTGGGCAGTGTGCTGAGGAAAGATGGGAAAATGGATGAAAAAGTGCGGGAGAGGGTGCAACAGGGGAAGAGGGTTGTAGGAACGCTGAAAGCAGTAGCAAGAAATAGGGTGGTCAGTATGGAAGTGAAGAAGTCCTTGCATGACAGTGTGGTAATCCCGACACTGACTTACGGGAGCGAAGCATGGATGTTGGTCGAGAAACTCAGACCAAGAGTGAGAGGGGTGGAAATGAGTTACTTGAGAAGTGCATGCAGAGTTACATGGAGGGATAGATAGACGAATGAGGAAGTAAGACAGAGGTGTGGTGTGGAGGTCGATGTGCTGAAAAGTGTGAAAAGGAACACCTTGAGATGGTTCGGCCATATGGAACGTATGGGAAGCGAGAGAATGACTAAGAGGGTGTACGAGAGCGAGGTGGAAGGACAGAGAGGGAGATGTAAACCGAAAGAAAGGTGGAAGGATGGAGTCAAGAGTATATGAATGAAAGCGGTGCTGGTTGGGAGGAGGGTCGCCGACTGAATGGGACAGATGTGCATGGGGGCGTTAAGTTCGGGGCCACCCCTTAGGGGATCACGGCGTCAGGCAATAGATAGATAGATAAATACAAAAATTAAAAAAATCCCTTTACGTGCCAATAGGCTACAATATAAGTGAGTGAGCTCGAGAGAAACAGAGGGTGACACACAGACATACATGTAACATAGTAATATTGTAGAGCAAGACCACATACTTCAAGGGGAGGTGTTTAGTTTGCTCCCTAGACCTCCATCAAGCATGAATAAATACCCCAAGACCCTTCTTTGAGACAAATTTGTATATTTTTCGGTAGAAAAAAGTCCCAGCCGAAGGCCAGTTCCTCCTACATTACAGACTCACTATCGTTCGCCAGGAAAAAGTTGAAATGTAAATGGTCCGAAAGATATTAATATCGACAATTAAATGAGGTGAAAAGTCTTAAAATGGCCAGATTAATGGGACAAACGTCTTATAATTTCAAATTAATGGGGCTAAGCATGAGGGAGAAGCGGGTACAGGAAAAAAAATTCCCCTTAACAGAGTGAGGCAGGCATACAGACGGAATCAATCTTTCAAAGGGAGTGAAAGCTGGACACTAAGACATACACTAAGACATACACTAAGAAATACACTATGACATACACTATGACATACACTAAGACATACACTAAGAAATACACTATGACATACACTATGACATACACTAAGACATACACTAAGACATACACTAAGACATACACTAAGACATACACTATGACATACACTAAAACATACACTAAGACATACACTAAAACATACACTAAGACATACACTAAGACATACACTATGACATACACTAAAACATACACTAAGACATATACTAAGACATATACCAAGACATACACTAAGACATACACTAAGACATACACTAAGACATACACTAAGACATACACTAAGACATACACTATGACATACACTATGACATACACTATGACATACACTAAGACATACACTAAGACATACACTAAGACATACACTAAGACATACACTATGACATACACTAAGACATACACTATGACATACACTAAAACATACACTAAGACATACATTAAAACATACACTATGACATACACTAAAACATACACTAAAACATACACTAAGACATATACTAAGACATATACCAAGACATACACTAAGACATACACTAAGACATACACTAAGACAAACACCAAGACATACACTAAAACATACACTAAGACATATACTAAGACATATACCAAGACATACACTAAGACATACACTAAGACATACACTAAGACATACACTAAGACATACACTAAAACATACACTAAGACATACACTAAGACATATACTAAGACATATACCAAGACATACACTAAGACATACACTAAGACATACACTAAAACATACACTAAGACATATACTAAGACATATACTAAGACATACACTAAGACATACACTAAGACATACACTAAGACATACACTAAGAAATACACTAAGACATATACTAAGACATACACTAAGACATATACTAAGACATATACTAAGACATATACTAAGACATACACTAAGACATATACTAAGACATATACTAAGACATATACTAAGACATACACTAAGACATATACTAAGACATACACTAAGACATATACAAAGACATATACTAAGACATACACTAAGACATATACTAAGACATATACTAAGACATACACTAAGACATACACTAAGACATATACTAAGACATATACTAAGACATACACTAAGACATACACTAAGACATACACTAAGACATACACTAAGACATACACTAAGACATACATTAAGACATACACTAAAACATACATTAAGACATACACTAAAACATACACTAAGACATACACTAAGACACACTAAAACATACACTAAGACAAACACTAAAACATACACTAAGACATACACTAAGACACTAAAACATACACTAAGACATACACTAAAACATACACTAAGACATACACTAAAACATACACTAAAACATACACTAAGACATACACTAAAACATACACTAAGACATACACTAAAACATACACTAAGACATACACTAAAACATACACTAAGACATACACTAAGACATATACTAAGACATATACCAAGACATACACTAAGACATACACTAAAACATACACTAAGACATATACTAAGACATACACTAAAACATACACTAAGACATACACTAAGACATACACTAAGACATATACTAAGACATATACTAAGACATACACTAAGACATACACTAAGACATATACTAAGACATACACTAAGACATACACTAAAACATACACTAAGACATATACTAAGACATACACTAAAACATACACTAAGACATACACTAAGACATATACTAAGACATACACTAAAACATACACTAAGACATACACTAAGACATATACTAAGACATATACTAAGACATACACTAAGACATACACTAAGACATACACTAAAACATATACTAAGACATATACTAAGACATACACTAAGACATACACTAAGACATACACTAAGACATATACTAAGACATACACTAAGACATACACTAAGACATACACTAAGACATATACTAAGACATACACTAAGACATATACCAAGACATACACTAAGACATACACTAAGACATACACTAAAACATACACTAAGACATACACTAAAACATACACGAAGACATACACTAAGACATACACTAAAACATACACTAAGACATACACTAAGACATACACTAAGACATACACTAAGACATACACTAAGACATATACTAAGACATATACCAAGACATACACTATCTCTACATTTAAAGCTTGTTTTGAATGGCCAGAAGCTATTAGGAAGTTTTTGTTTATTTGTTTTGTATAAATATATTCATTGTTTATTTAATCAATCTACAATATTAACTTACGTATTAATTATTTCACATTTATTTATTGTACTAGTAAGGTGTCTGACTTTATTATTCCAAGTTGTATGTTTTAGCTAAAATCGTCTGATGAATGATATAAAACCATATATCGACATCATATTCAAAGAGTTCATTTGAATTCTTTTTAACTCTTTTGTCCAAGAACTCTTTAAAAATCAATTAACGGAAGATGGATTACAAATTTATACACTGCATAATTATGGATATATGAATATGGGTAAAACTAGTAATCAATCAGTTCCGTTCTTATCCAAATTATGAGTAAGTGAATGGTACTGTACAGGATCATTGGTAAGGGACAATATAATTAAGAAGTTAATTATAAAGAAGATACAAATAAATGGTAGAACAAATCATAAAGGAATGATGAAAGTGGGTGCAAAAGAGGAACTGTAATATTTATAACTCCTTGAGCACCATGACAGCTTTGATTCTTGCTGAATTTAGACGATTGTATGCAATTTGAGGAGGACCTGTGTTATTAAGAGGGTTTATTGACATCGTATTAACCTATTTGAGTCGTACAGGTAGATTATGTACTAAAGAAGATCGTCTAATGGTAACCAACGTAATGGTAGTGAAGGGGTTACATATATATAAAAAAGTTGTCGATTTTGAGAAAGAGGAGCGATTGCTTGTGTGAGTTAGTATGTTAATGTGCGTATGATGAAGTGTCAGTGGATGTAAAGTGAGGATTAGTGTTCATCAACAAGATAAGCAGTAATGAATGAAGGGCAGGCAGCCTTTGTTACGCCGCATGCCAGCCACCTGCACCAGGCACTCTAAAAAACCTGGGGTATAAAAAGGGTATAACAAAAGGTATAGAAGTTTATTAAGGGGGGTGACCTGCTTTTTGTTATTTCTGTCCTTTTCTCTCTTTCTCTGGCTTGTATCCATTCGGCCCCATTCAGCCAACTATTTTAAGACGTTTATCCCCATCTAGGTGTCGATTTCTTCCTGGCGAGCGATAGCGAGCCAGCATTATATGAAGAAATCCGGCTTCGCCGGAGACATTTTTCTATCGAAAAATTTACAAATTTAGCCTGCTGTCAAACAAAAATAAATAATATGCTGGCTCGCTACCGCTCACCAGTAAACAATTGACACCTGGATGGGGATAAACGTCTTAAAACAGTAGGCTGAATAGGGTCAAATGGGTACAAGGCAGAGAAAGATAGAAAAGGACAGAACAAAAACAGGTCACCCCCCTTAAGTATATTCTACCTATCTATCTATTGCCGGACTCCGTGATCTCCGAAGGGATGGCCGCGAACGAAACGTCCCCATACACCTCTGTCCCCTGTCAGTCGACGCCCCTCCTCCCATCCAGCACCGTCTTAACTCCATCCTTTCACCTCTCATTCGGTTCACCTCTCCCTCTCTGTCCTTCCACCTCACTCTCGTACACTCTCTTATGCATTCTCTCGCTTCCCATACGTTCCACATGGCCGAACCATCTCAAGGTGTTCATTTTCACACTTTCCAGCATATCTACATCCACACCACACCTCTCTCGTACTTCCTCATTCGTCTGTCTATCCATCCATGTGACTCCGCACGCACTTGACTATTTTTAAAGCTTCCTCTCCAGATCTCCATCAAGCTAAAATAATACCCCCGAGACCCCCCTTCGAGATAAATTTAAGTGTTTTTCGGTAGATCTCTCTGTCCTTTGATGTATGTTAGTGTTTAATTATGCATGATGCCAGACCAAAGTTGTCGATACAACTAGAGGGACAAAGCACTCGTGTGATACCTTCTTTACTCTCTCTCTCTCTCTCTCTCTCTCTCTCACAATCCCCTAACCACCTACCCCCCTCGCTTCCTGTAATCAGTGCCCCGATAATTCAGCACATGAGCACTTCTGATTGACTGTTTGGTCTCACCTCGTCACTGCGACACTGCAAGGAAAGGGGTGGACGGGTGGGGGGTGGGGGGGTGGGGTGTTGAATTAGATAGTGTCGAGGAGTGACGGGTGTTTAATCCTACTGCAGGCCCTGATAACGAGGAGGATTATCCACGGTGCGATTGTTGAAGGCACTGAGAGAAAGGTGCTGAGAGAGGATATACAAAACAACAGACATTGTTTAATAACGAACACCTCCATTACCCGCTCTTACTAGACAATCCAGTCCAAATTATCCTCATCCCACACCCCCTGTTTACATACAAGAGTGGACATTCTTGGATGTGCTCAGCATACAGTCAAATGAGTTCAAGTAATTGAAATTGGCCAACCAACCATTTTGTTACAAACAGCCGCTTTGGGTGGAGTGAGTGATATGGGTCAAACATTAGTTGGATTGGGCTGAAAGACCAAATTTGACCCAAACAGACAATTTGGGCCAAGTGGCCAATTTGGGTTGAGCAGCAGATTTGGGTTCGAGCAGCCGATTTGGTCTGAGTAGCATTTTAGGTCAAGCAGCCATTTTAGGTTGAGTGGCCGATTTAGACCAAACGGATGGCCATGGCCTTCCTTAGAGACTCGGGGCTGTTCGGCCAGGCAGCCTAGGGAACGACAACAACAACTCCTCTGTAGTAGCTCTAGACGATAGTGTAGAGGATGTTTTGCAGGACTCAGGGATTCGAGCAGCAGGCGTTCAATATCGTAGTTATTCTCGAGACAGTGATGGGGCGGCATTTACTTGTTCTTCACGGGGTAACTTTTGTTGAGACATTTTACTATTGCAGCTCATTATTTCAGTATACATTGGTGGGGTGACAAATCCTAATTCTCTTTTCCTCGTCTTAGAGATCCAATGCAACAACAACAACAAATCTTGAATCCTAATAGGTCGCCACATACAGACAAACATAATAATTAATGAAACAAGTTAGTATGCACTTAAGAAAATACAAATAATCTCATTTTACTGTCTTATCAAAACAAATCCAAGTTAAGTAAAACACGAAAAACCTAATCTTGATCTACTTCCACCTTTGACTAATCTTCTAACAAGAACCAAGACCCACAAATCCACCCGTGATCCACTTCCAACTACTGATAAATGTCTGACTACCACCGAGACCTACATAACCAAGCCACCCAAACGGGGATTCACACTGCAGTTTTGGTTTCCGACGACTTTTGATCGAGATATTCCTTTCTGGCAACATTTGAGTTTGTTTAGCATACGGTATCGGCAACCCTGACGTTAGATTGCTATAGTTAGCTCAATGTGAACATACCTTAATGGGATGGTTTTTGAGGCCCCCTTCTCCCTCGTGTTTAGCCCCATCGGTTTTTAGAATTTATGACGTTCGGCCCATTAGTTTGGCGATGTTCAGACCTTTCACCCCATTTCTTTGTCAATATTAAGACCATTTGTGTCATTTAGGTGAACTATCTCCCCTTAAAGGTGGGGGCGCATGGGTTGAGATAAACATGGAATGATAATCGCCAAGCTGTACATAATGATCTTGAAAAATGCAATGGCACTGAAATAATTATTAACAATGGTATAAAGGATTTTGTGGATCGTCTATACCGGGCCTGTGACGTCACAAGAGTGTAAGTCCACCATCCAGTCCAGGATGAGGATACTGGTGTGACGTCACTATGACGTCACAGGCCCGGTATAGACGATCCGCAAAATCCTTTATACCATTGTTAATAATTATTTCAGTGACATTGCATTTTACAGGATAATTATATGCAGGTTGGTGATTATTTTTCCATGTTTACCTAAACCCATGCGCCCCCACCTTTAAGATAAAAAGCATCAAGACTAGAAATTGCCGAGAAAATATGCCCAAAGGAAAACACGCTCGAAGGCAGGTGAGCAGACATCACAAGCAAGCGCAGAATAACTTGTGGCTTAATTAAATTTAGGTCGGGTGTGATCAAAGCAACCGCTATCACTCCCCACTGAGCCCCCCCCCCCCCCCCCCTTCCTCACTCCTCCTCCCCATACCCTGCTTGTCTTGCTCTCGTCTCGCATGTACACTTTTTGTGGAAATTTGAGGTAATTCGTACATATGGGAATACCACTTCTTATCTGATTAACTTGGTACACTTACGTTAGATCGGAAAGCGGTTGTTCAATATTATTGATTCCACACACACACACACACAGACACACACACCCACATACACCACACACGGACGTAAACAGTTATTGAGGTTCGGTTAGATTTTGCTTAGAAACATCTGTTTTACCAAGTTAGGAATACCAACAGTCGATTTGGGAAAAAATGTGTCCGACATTTTTTCAGTCAGCCTACACACTACATCACGTTTTACAGACACTGCACTCTAGTTATGTACTATATTTGTTGCTGGATCTTTGTAGAGGAACTGCTCAAATATGTTATGGTGCGGTGTTTAAGACATTATATACAGATCTTATTGAATAGTTGAAATCACATGGTTTTATATCTCCAATATTTC
This sequence comes from Paralithodes platypus, assembly GCA_032716605.1. Classification (NCBI taxonomy): domain Eukaryota; kingdom Metazoa; phylum Arthropoda; class Malacostraca; order Decapoda; family Lithodidae; genus Paralithodes; species Paralithodes platypus. The sequence goes on from CM064519.1 coordinate 28,642,926, forward strand.
TCAACCCGCCGCAATATTCACACAATATGTGAACCTACTACATCCAACAGTACAGGTAATTATCTGAATTTTCCCAGTCTCCTTTACAAGAAGAATTGACAGCACGGCCTACCTGTTTAAGAGACTCACCTCAATTCTATCTAGCTCTGTGATGCCACCTCATGGTTAAAGTTGCCCCAAACAACTCGTTATATTGCAATAGCTGGAAGGTCAAAATACGTGTTGACAAGTTTAGGAAAAGCTCCAACTTCAGCCTCCTGGCTTAGAGTTAACACTGTTGTTCTTGAGGGAAGTTATTTTAAATATTGTCGTGTATTTTGAGTTTTCTAAGTGAAGTTTGCCATGCATAGATATATGACTTACATTACAGTGGGTTTCATGTAACCTTTTAAACTGAAACACCACGAAACTATCACTCATAAATTATATATATTTATTAATTAATTAATTTGTAACTACTTTCATTCCGTATAGTTGCTAAGTTTCAACATTGTGCTCTAACGATAACAGTAATGACAAGATCATGTACAAGAACTAGATATTTAAGAACGTGTTTTTAGAGTCACAATCGTGGGTTGCTATTAGAACAATCAACGGAGGATCTTTCAAAAAAAAAAAAAAAAGGAAAAAAAGTGTCCTTGTAAAGGTTAGTGGCTCTTCTACCCTTTTGGTAGTGGGTGAGTGATATAGGCTAGCTATATATAAATTAAAATTATCGAGACAAGTACTGTACAAACTGGGTTTTTTTTCGTATTATGATAGCCTGCTTAGTATCACGTTACTTTTATTTGTTATTAGCTTAGCCTGCTTTATATCACTCTATTATTGCTATCGCAGCTGCTGAGCATCTAGTATTGTTATCGTTCTTTTTTTCATCATTACTACAGTGTCTGACAAAATACATGTTACTGTTTTAACTGAATATATTTGACCACATAATAATATGTGATAAGAACAAATGGAAAGTGTTATACCAAGTTGAAATTTCTTATTGTTCTATGAAAATTCCAAAATAAATATTTATGGTTAAGCCCAAATGTGTGTGCGTGTGTGTGTGTGTGTGTGCGTGTTTTATAAAATTATATTCAATGCTACCTTACATCAGCTGCCAGGGCCCAGGAGTAATTAATTTTACTATTCTAATTTGAGCCACTCTGGATAAATGTCAATTATTCAATTAATCAACATCAATAGTGAAAGGAAAACATCAAGTGATACTGGATAACAAACCTACTTAATAAAACTTTTGGCAAAATTAGTATGGAGATATTTAATATAATTTTGGCTGACTAACAACAGTTTAAATAGACAGAAAAGAGGTACCAAATTATTTCAAATAATTCCTTCACTACACAAAAGTTTATGTAGCATAATATTTGGCTAACAATAAACTTATTACTCCAGCGTAAAATTATATTTCTTTGTCACGTAGATAAATTAGCCAGCAAAGGAAACAAATACACTCGTATATCCTCATTCTGCCTTTACAAATACTGGAGGTATGCAGTATGTGTGTGGGACATATAGGTGCAGGTGGCATTGTAGTTAGTCACGTAAAGAAAGTAGCCAGAAGGAAATAATACACTCGTATATCCACATTCTACCTTTCACATGCTCGCACCCAGTCGAGGGACACCTCGATGACGTATACCGACTAATAAAACACACAATAAAGCCACTCCAACAGCTTCCTCCCTTTCCAACACCCCATCTCCTCTCTCTACACTCTTCAGAAAATAGTTAAGTAGAAAGTAGCTACGAGGTGCCGTTGTAAAGGCTTATCCCTCAATACCTTCACCTGACCTGACCTGTACCATATACTGTAGGTGCAGGTGGTATTGTAGGTATCTTGCAGGAGTGTGGCTGGTTGATGGTTGTCAAGATAATGGTGTGGGAGGCGTAAGTAACTTAGATTCTCTCCCTTTATGTTGGGTTTCGTAAATGCAGGTTTGTTGATAGTCGTTTTAACCCCTTCGGCACGATGACAACAACAACAACAACAACAGATATATTAATATTTACGAAGCTGCTTGTATCTAACCTACCTAGAGCAATGTGAACAAAACTAAACTATTACATGTTGGTAGGCTATTCATTTGTAGAAGCAGTTAATTGGTGGTTAAAAGCGAGATATTTATAGTCAGTTTTTGAACGATTGAACAGTGCAACATTCAATAACGTTTCTAGGTAGTTCTTCCATAAGTTTACCACTCGATTGAACAATAAATGTTTTGTCCCATAAGTGAAAAGGCTTTCGAACGATCTTACATCCATTTCCTCTAGTGTAATTCGATTGGTCAATTGTGCAATACTTGTCGACATCCATTTTGTCAGGACCTTAAATAATTTTGAATTATCCTGGTCAGGATGATTGCTAAAATATACTTTCTTTCATTAGTTTCTTTTCTTTAGTTTTTCAGTCACAGTCTGATAAATAAATACGTGCATTTCATTACATAATATACTCCATAATTCATTGCGAATATTCTTACTAAAATCTACGCAATTTATTCTAAAATTATTAATTATATTTTCAAAAGTAAAGTAAAAGTAGCAATGGTGCGCTCATTTGAATTAGCATCGAATCTAAGCGAGACAACATTACATTTTAGATGCTTCAAGCTTGACTTTAAAGGTTCAAAGATTGAAATGGGGTTTATTATTGCTCACGGGTGTAGAAATGTCTGTGTATTTATGTGTACAAGCGTGTGTTCTTTTCGTTGTTACTGTTATTGTTTGTATATATATATATATATATATAAATATATATTATGTGTGTGTGTATGTATGAGTTTATGTGTTGCACAAACTGGTTGCGGTGTCGTATGAGTGTGAGCGTACTTCCTCACAGGTGTGTCATTAAGTGATTAACTCAAACACAGGTGATGACAGCCACAGCCACAGTCACCACCTCCACCACCCATTACACGACACATGTCACCGCTGATTGACAAGCCAAGGTCACACCGGGGTCTTAATATTCGTATTTACCTACCTGCCTATAGATTAAGCCAAAATCATACCAGTTATGCATTTAACCCATTTAGTCAGAAGACGATTTCTCTACTTTACGAATGCTACTTTAGTATATTTTCACTAGACTTAAGAAGGCCCCTAAGAATCAAAGGATTAAAATTTACACAAATTAATCCTCTATTACAGGATCTCCTCAAGTTGAATATATTCGTCTCGTGGTACACTCGCGGGAAAAAAATCTTTGAACTATCGCCCTAAACATTCTGGAAGTGGGTAGCAATCTTGTGATAATACAGTGCAGACGCATGCTTCACCTGGTTCATTCCGTTAGGCGGTATAGGTCAAGAAGGCAAGCAATGCACTCGGTTCCATGTCGCGGCTCGTTTAACTAATAGTGTTGCATTTAAAACATGCTATCATCATCTATCATTGCCATAATACATATATCCACCTATAGTCACTAATTATCCTACCCACAGTAGATGCGCATCCTGTCTCCGATTACCTGAGCATGTCCCAAGATGGTACGATTAACACATTTCAGCTAACTCACCTTCATCAATGCCCATCTCCTCTGCAACATCCTTCCATAGGTGTCCCAGGGTATTCATGTTCCTGTGTGTATGGGGTGTCTTATCGTATATGGCTGCTATGTACCGCCACAATATACACTTTTCGTCGTCCATGGTAGCTACATAACTAATGATACCACGGGCACACAGCTCCACATAACGTCAGAAGAAAACGGACAAACAAGGTGTGCACTTTTCTGCGGCGCCGGAACCTGGCATGATTCGGACCACCAATGTGAATGCTTCACTGGGTTTATGAAACACTGTAGTACTTGTTACCACGGCCGATTTTTTCAACGGTTATGGTCAAACGATTTGTGTCGGAACATGTCTGGTTTCAAGCTCCACGGTTGATGTGACTCGACCGTTAGGGTGCCTTCACACCAAGAAGCTTCACACCAAGGCCACAACCAGACATACTATGGCGCAAACGTCTCTTTGAAGTGAAATTTAATTTCATTGACACAATTGTAACTGTAATTAATTGTTATGAACCATACAGTTACGCTCATTTTAGTAAACTACCTTGTTCATTTGTGTATTTTTCTTGTCTTTTTTCTTTTACATGGTTTGTTTTTTGTGCTATAGATTTGACATCCAATCTATAGCACAAAAGCAAGCCCACAAACAAAATGCAAACATAAACAAGGTAATTTACTATAAAGAGCGTAACTGTATGGTGCACATCAAGAAAATACAGGTGCAATTGTGTTAGTGCAATTAAATTTAACTTCGGACGGACATTTTCCGCATATTATGTCTGGTTCCGGCCTTGGTTTAACGCAATATTATTCTAAGAGCCGATGCCAATGTAAAGTGGGCCTGATAAGGTAACAGAAAGATAATGCTTATTGAAAATTATCGGAAAAAGTTCTTGGTTGTTTCCACCTATAGTATTTAACTGGAAAAATATGTATAATGTTTGTCAGAACTCAGAATAGAATATAGATAATGTCAAAATACTGAAGGGGATAAGTTCGTTTAAAGCTATATATATTGTAAGTATATCAATTTGAGCAAGCTATGCAATATTTCAAACGACGTTAAATCTTCAAAGAGCTTAGGTATCTATCGCCCGGTTATGAGCACCTTGAATAATATATTTCAATCCTGACAAGACTCACAGAGTAGTCCAACCCCGTCGATATTCTTCAATAATTGGGTTTTATACTTGCAATTAAAAGAGTGATTTGTATGTGTGTATGTATATATATACTCAGGAAGTTACCCCTGGGACAGAGTAAGGGGCAAGGGAACGCGAAGAATTGGCACTTCAAATGTTGTTTCTGTTCGGGCTCTGTCTCGAATCGGCCACCCCCAGCAATGGGGTATGTGCCTGAGTATATACATACATACATACATAGTTGTTTACATACATACATACATACACCCATCCCAATTCATTCGCATTTACAAAGCTCCCCATATTATCATCCATTTGATTTCCTATCCTTTCACCTCTCTCATAATTTTACAGAAGCCATATCTTTGAACTAAACATCCACAGTCTGAGGGTGAGTGCCTCGTATCAGACTAAACATCCACAGTCTGAGGGTGAGTGCCTCGTATCAGACTAAACATCCACAGTCTGAGGGTGAGTGCCTCGTATCAGACTAAACATCCACAGTCTGAGGGTGAGTGCCTCGTATCAGACTAAACATCCACAGTCTGAGGGTGAGTGCCTCGTATCAGACTAAACATCCACAGTCTGAGGGTGAGTGCCTCGTATCAGACTAAACATCCACAGTCTGAGGGTGAGTGCCTCGTATCAGACTAAACATCCACAGTCTGAGGGTGAGTGCCTCGTATCAGACTAAACATCCACAGTCTGAGGGTGAGTGCCTCGTATCAGACTTCCCACCTTTTCACATAAGTTGTTGTTTTTCCCCAAGCTGCCTGGCCGAACAGCCCCAAGGCCCCGAGCAAGGCCAAGGCCACAACCGAGCGCCCCCACAGAACCCTCCCCGCCGACCACAATAAAGCCTGGGTGACCGAAGCCACTCCACGGCGGGGAGCTGAGGAGGGTGCGGAAACGCCCGGGAAACCAAAGCCCCACCCAGGGCCCTGTGCCCCTCAGCAATTATGAAGAGAAAGTTGAGGGGCAAAGGAAAGATGTGACGCTTTGGCTTCCAATCTGGGTAGATTGGGAGGTCAATCCACGCAAGAGACGCCGTCACTTGAGATCTAGAAAATATATAAGTAAAAGGAACAGTCAGAGTAAGCTATGGGTATGGCAGAGATCGCTCAGTTCTCACTCTGATAGACCAGCCCATCACCACATGACTAGAACCCAATCCTCTCAGCATCAGCTAGGAAAGGCCCTAGAAAGCCGCCTTTGGCGGGGGGATAGCTCCCCTATTTCAACCCTTTTCGGGGTTGGGCACCCGCCCTTCGGGGTTGGGCACCCGCCCAATTGTCACATAAGTTGAATGGGTTGCTTACTTGCACATTGATGTTTAAATTCAGACATTCTTTACTTTTGAACCATCCGTATCTTCTTTTATACCTAAACTAGACTTGGATAACACACGTTGCCTAATAAAATGGTGAATTGCCATTCAAAGTGTAATGCCCCACCAAAGACAGAGATGCCGATCATTTACAAAGTTACGATAATTTACGTTTGCATTAGTGTCTGTAAAATAATGTAAATACAGCTATATAGGGCAAGCTATTTTAAGGGAGGTCACCGTTTTTTTTTTTATCTTTCTTTCCTTTTCTCTCTTTCTCTGGCTTGTATCCATTCGGCCCATTCAGCCAACTGTTTTAAGACGTTTAACCTCACCCAGGTGTCGATTTCTTCCTGGCGAGCGATAGCGAGCCAGCATTGTATGGAAAAATCAGGCTTCGCCGGAGGCATTTTTCTATCGAAAAATGTACAAATTTAGCTTCCGTTAAAACAAAAATACATATATGCTGGCTCGCTACCACTCGCCAGGAAAATATTGACACCTGGATGGGAGTAAAAGTCTTAAAACAGTAGGCTGAATGGGGACGAATGGATACAAGCCAAAAAGAGAGAGGGAGAGAAAGAGAAAACAAGGGAGGTGGGCTCCCTTAAGATCCAGCCAGAAAAAAAAAACCGACCCAAAGAATAGGCCTAGAGCAAGAACATATCCTAGAATACGTGTACAAGAAAACGTTGACGGAAATAGCATCGATTTTATGGTCGTAGCTTGCAACACCTCCCTCACATTTTTTTCTCACAACTCGAGTGACGTAATTGGGTTCTCCTCTTCCCCCTTAAAAAGAGAGAGAGAGAGAGAGAGAGAGAGAGAGAGAGAGAGAGAGAGAGAGAGAGAGAGAGAGAGAGAGAGAGAGAGAGAGAGAGAGAGAGAGAGAGAGAGAGAGAGAGAGAGAGAGAGAGTACAAAGGAGTACAAAGGAAATCAAGCAACAACATATCTAGTGACCCTTCTAGGTTGCTTGTCCTCCATAACACTGAGGATCAAGTGTCCAAACAGTGGTTTAGAGTGGGTAAGGGAACATTGGAAAGGGAACTACTGCCCTGGAACTAATGTCCGTGGCAGGAGAGAGAGAGAGAGAGAGAGAGAGAGAGAGGTGAGACGAAAAGCTGACGAAGTAGGACAAACAAACAAGAATAAGTACATAACAACAAAATGGGACGTTAAAAACAAGCTTGGATGATACACCATAATAAAAAAACAAAAACAAAATACAAATAAAAATAAAATAAAAAACCCGTTGAATAATATTATAATGGTTGCTTAGGTCCAACAGCATTAATATTTTCCGATATATGAGCCACCAAAATACGTACATAACAGAGCGGGGCAAAAATGTTTCAAGTGGTTCCCTTCCATTGCTTTGAGTGGCTGCCTTCGAAACCTCCGAGCCGCCGCGAGAGAAAAAGGGCGCTCACAGATACCCCAAGACCCCTCCTATCCGTTCGCAAAGGAGGATAGGGGGGTTTGTTTGGTATATAAAATGGGTGAGAAGAGGATATGGGTTAGCTGAGGGTGTTCGGGATGTGTTAGAAAGGGGTAATGATGAAGGGAAGTCGAGAGCGCAAGGAATCGGACGCCAGCCTCCCAAGCCGATCCATCACGGCCCTAACAAACAGGGCGAACGCGGTTGGAAGTTGCATCAAAGAAGATCATATTAACACTAGCGACCGGAGGCAGGCCACACCACCACTATCACCACCGTCACCATCAGCACCACCATCACTATCACCACCGTCACCACCACTACCACCACCATCCACCACTATCACCATCGTACCCGTCACCACCACTATCACCAATACTGACAACACCAGTACTATGACAATCAACACCAACTTCACCGCCACCACTACTATCACCATCGTCACCACCAATATCACCACCACTATCACCAACACCACCGCTATTACCAGCACCCTCACCACTACCAACACCACGACCACTACCACCACCACCAATACTGACAACACCAATTCTATTACAAACACTAATTCCAACACCATCACCATCATTTTGACTACCAACAAAACTGACTTCACTAAGTTCCTCGCATTCTTTACAGCCACCACTACTGACAACAATTTTTTTCCAACTATTTCCACCACTACTGATAATACCAACACAAATTTCCAACACCATTGACAACACCAACATACATTTCCAACACTATTTCCACCACTACTGACAACGCCAACATAAATTTCCAACACAATTTCCACCACTACTGACAAAGCCAATCATCGCTATCACCAATACAAATAATACCATCTCACCCCCACCAAAAAAAGACAATAGCTCCACCACCACTACTATCACCAACCAATCACCAACGCAACTATTACTATCCATACTACCAATACCACCATGTACTACCACCATCACCACACAACTATCATTACCATCACACCATTACCAACCCATACTCACACCAAAATGACTATCACCATTGCCAACAAATCACCCCAAAAATTATGTCACCACTTCAGCGCTCATTCTCACCTTCACCACCACCACACAACTATCACCAACAATATCACAACAACAACAGCAATATTTCCAGCACCATCATCAATCCACAACCACTGCTAACACCAACGCATCTCATCACAACTCCCAACACCTACATCCCTAGAAACCCATCCCATCACAAATGTCACCACATAACCTACCTCCACCACTCACAAAGACACCTCCACCACTACCAACAACATCACCACCACTACAAACCCATCCCCACCACAACTACCACCATCACTACTACCAACAAGACCTCCACCCCTACTAACCCATCCCCACCACAAAAACCATTACCACTACCAACACCATCTCCACATCTATCAATAACACCTCCACCACAACCACTACCAACAACACCTCCACTACCAACAACACCTCCACCACTAATAACACCACCACCACTACCAACAACACCTCTACCACTACCAATCCATCCCCACCATAACTACCACCACCACCAATTCGAACAAAACCTCCACCACTTGGGTTATCACTTCAATGGCGCGGTTAAAAGCTGCCCATTGATAATGTTTTTCTTTTATTTATTTTTTATTTGAGCGAGTGTGACTGGAGGCAAAACTTTATACAAACAATATATTAGAGGGAGTGAATGTGTGTAAACAAACATTGATGAGAGATATACTCACGATAATCTATCTATCTATCTATCTATTGCCGGTTGCCGTGATCCCTGAAGGGGTGGCCATAAACGAATCGCCCCCATGCACCTGTTCCTAGTCAGTTGACGCCCCTTCTCCCATCCAGCACCGCTTTCACGCATATACTTCTGAACTCCATCCTTCCACCTCTCACTCGGTTTACCTATCCCTCTTTGTCCTTCCACTTCACTCTCGTACACTCTCTTAGTCATTCTCTCACTTCCCATACGTTCCACATGGCCGAACCATCTCAAGGTGTTGCTTTTCACACTTTCCAGCACATCTACATCCACACCACAACGCTCTCGTACTTCGTCATTCATCTGTCTATCCCTCTATGTAACTCCGCACGCACTTCTTAAGTAATTAATTTTCACCCCTCTCACTCTTGGTTTATGTCTCTCCAACAACATCCATGCTTCACTCTCATACGTCAATGTCGGGATTACCACACTATCATGCAAGGACTTCTTTACTTTCATGCTGACCACCCTATTTCTTGTTACTGCTTTCAGCATTCCTACAACCATCTTCCCCTGTTGCACCCTCTACCGCACTTCTTCATCCATACTCCCATCTTTACTCAACACAGTGCCCAAATACTTAAATGAGCTGACATTCTCCATAGCCTAACCATTCAACCTCACCTTCCACTCAGTGACTGCACCCCTTTCAAAGACTATAACCTTATTTTTCCCCGCATTTACCTTCAGATTCAGTTTTTCACACACTGTTCCAAACATATTTAGAAGACCCTGCAACTCCCATTCACTACCGCTCATCAGAACGGTATCGTCAGCAAACAGCAGTACACGCAACTTCTAACTCAAGATAATACTAAGTGATAATTATACAAGATATCAATTACTGTCTTCAAAGAAAGTTAATGCTGTCGAAGGTGATGGGACAAAAATGAAGATAAATACAACAACAATATGATAGAAAAATATACAATGAAAGGAAATGACACGCATACAGTATGTCGATAGAATAATATCGAACCAAAAACTATTTGTCAAGCCAAATTATTGCACAAATAGTGTGCATTTTTGCAGTATGTGGATAATCAAATGGGACATTCAACGTCATTTGTATATGTGAGCGTGTGTGTGTGTGTGTGTGTCCACTCATCTAATACGATGCTGGTAACGCGGTTTGATTATAACCTAGGCAGTATCGCGTTTTTAATTATATTCTGGCTAAAATTATGCGATACAAAAGTAACAAAAGACGTCTCATAACCAATAAGACAGAAACAAGCCTGAGCATATCCTTCAGTGCAATGATTCTATACGTTTGTATTATTTAAACCGCTGGACGATTACATTAAGCTCAGAGAATGTCTCTTGCAAAAAAAAAACATGTAGCTTATAAGTAGCCACCGAGTAGTAATGACAAATCAAAATGTTTAGACATTGTCCTCCCAAAACATTCAACACCTTCCATGCGAGTAAGTTAGTTTTGGTCATAGAGTTATAACCTTGCAATCTAGTAGTAGAATTTTGTCTTCCACGAGCATCAACATAATATCCTGTTGAGTGAAAGACGTGATAACGATGGTTCAACAGCAATGAAGTTTATGGGAAATGTTGCTACAATATCTGAGAGTCAACTGTAACAGTTGTGTGTGCCTGATAGAACATATACATATGCTGTTACAAAGCTGGTACACATTGCAAGAACATTCATTTCAACACATTTTTGAATTGTGTGTGTAACAAAATTGAAAACGACGATCTTAAATTACAGAGCTTCTAAAGTAACAGCGTGGTTCATAGATTTTGATATGATGTATCCTATGTTATAATGTGTTTGCATGTTTCTCAACAAAAATGATAACATATCGTGTTTGATTCATTATGACAAATGAATAAATTAGGTGAGAGGAAGGCATGTGAATCCCCCCCACACCCCACACCCGCGCGTTTACCTCTCCCCAAATTTAGCAACTTAACATGGCATTTAAAGCCCCGCATTTGAAATATAGGATCAACGAAACGAAACCACCCACCTGTCTTCCCACTTCTCTCTCACCTTAAAGTTTCGGTGGATCAAACAGAGTAAGTCCCCGGCAATTAAACCTTGGGCACATAACTCGGCTATTGTCCTGGCCGCCCCTGCTCACACACCAGCCTCGCGAGAACACACACCAGGGAGGTCGCGGATGGAGTACCGGTCTCTTCGTTCACCAGATCATTCGCTTAAGATGGCGCCTCAAGGGACAGTTATTTTCCCGATATTTTTCTAGTCTGCAGCCCCTTCCGGCTATCACTTTTCACCACATCTTTCGCAAATTTTGCCTACCATTCCCTGATTTATATACAGTACGATCGTCATTAATTCCAGGTACTAGCTTAATGTATGTATTATAATCAGGCACATACCCCATAGCTGGGGGTGGCCGACTCGAGACAGAGCCTGAACAGATTTTGTTTTTAAAAGTTCCAATTATTAGGGTTCGGGATCACTTTCGTGTTCCCTAGCCCCTTACTCTGTCTCATCTAGTAGGTGAAATTTACAAGGGGAGTAGGATTCCTCGACTCTCGTCCCCAAAAGGAAAAGTAGGACAGTAAAAAGAGACAGACAGAAATGACTAAAGTTGGGTAGAGGATGCAAAACCTCACTCTGGATAGGACCAGCCCTCACCCAACTAGCTTAATACTAAAGTGATTTCATCGACTTATGTGACCGATTGCGATGTTTGTATGCAAGAATCGCAAGTCAAATTCGGATACTGACTACTGACAAGGCCAGTAAATGCCCGTGTGATACCGTTTTTTGTACTTTGCTTCGATTCACCTACACCTAAACTAATTGATCCTAACCCTAACCTATAAATATTCTAAGCTTTGCCTAACTTATCATAACCTATCCTAACCTAAATTCCGCCGATCTAACTTGATCTAACAAGTCATAACTTATACTAAAATATATCTTGACCTAATCTAGCTTTCGATGACCTCTTTGTAATCTATCATATCCCAACTCTAACCAAATCCATCCTAGTCTAACCAAATCTAACCTAACCGGCCCTAATGTCACTATAACTCTAAGTCGATCTCCATTAACCTTCATAATTCCAAATGTCCTTCCTATTCTGAATAAAACTACCTATTGACAACCAGATTACAATGAGAGAATGCGTGTTGGAATACTGAAAGAGTTAAGGGGGTAGTGGCCGTGTTGGAATACTGAAAGAGTTAAGGGGGTAGTGGCCGTGTTGGAATACTGAAAGAGTTAAGGGGGTAGTGGCCGTGTTGGAATACTGAAAGAGTTAAGGGGGTAGTGGCCGTTTTTTTGGTCTATTAATTTATTTTTTAGTTTCCTCGCTAGACCACCTGTAAAAAACACCCCCTAGACCCTCCGTCGAGATAAATTTGTTAATTTTTCGGTAGAAAAATGTCCTGGCCGAAGGCCGGTTACTCTCAAAATTACAGGCTCGCTATCGCTCGCAAGGAAAAAATCGACGCCTAATTGGCACGAAAGGTCTTAATATTGACAAAGAAATAGGGTGTAAAGTCATAAAATCGCCAAACTAATGAGTCGAACGTCTACAAATCTAAAAAACAATGGGATAAAACACGAGGGAGATGGGGCCAGAAAAACCAAGCACCACCCCCTTAACCGAGGACAAGACAACTCCAGGGTGGGCGAAACGACTCTCCGGCGATGTGACCCGTAACTCGTGGAATTATTCTAAGGTGGCTGGAGTAAACACCGTAAAGTTTCAGGCTCCCAAACTTTTCAGGTCATGGGAGACGATTCAGGAATTTTGTGTGTCCTTGTTGAGAGAAATGTTTTGGTTAAATCGCCCTTTTATTTTTCATCTTCATTATCTCCGCCAGAATGGAATTATGAGATTATGTGGCCGACCTTGTGTGTCTGTCTGTCTGTAAGCAGGATTTCTCAACATACTATTGACGAAAATAGATGAAAACTGATCTGTACAATCGCCTGCAGTTATAGACGGTACACATTCGACTGAATGACATGACACGAAACATTTTGTAATATTCTCTATATCCACATTTCCCGAGTAAGTGTTATCCCTTATAGTCAAAATTATTGTTAACTGTCTCAAGGTTATCGTAAAATAGAGTACGGTACCAGCTACTAGTACAGACGATTGTACGTTATTTAGTACCCAGATATAGAGGCAACTGAATTGTGTCCTATACCTGATGACCCTCTCGCCACCCCTCGAATACCGTCTACCAGAAAAGACTGATTTGTGCTCGATTTGTACAATGCTTATTTTAATATTCTATTAATTTCCAAAGGTATTCACACACACAATATGGTGATGATTGGGTGTAATATTTATGATAGGCAATTTTTTGCTTCTTGAGTAACCATTGATTTTATGCACCCTAAATTGACATACCCTACTCTGCTTTCTTGTTTTGGTTTGATGATTTGTTGCTGAGTATTGAGTTACTTTAATTTAAAAAAAACAAAAAAAATAGTTTTTAAAATTTGTGTTTCAATGTTGCCAGTAGGGGGCATTACCAAAATTGATATATGATAATCCCGCGCAGGAGTTGGTATGAACGGACCGCTGGGACCGGTCAGGTAATCAACAAACCTGGGAGACGAAAACATGAAGTGGCGATGTATCACAGACTTTACTCTTACAGGCGCCTCTAAAACGAAGTGTTATGCACATATTGGTAAGTAATGGACTAGTGCCAAGGTTGTACATTGTGTTTCACGGGTAGGAGTACCTGAAATTGCGTTCACGGCGAAAATATGAAGGTGATAATTGGGCACCAACAGTTCAAGACTTGTACGAATATAATAAAACAGGCGTGATTATATAGTGAATTACGGGCTAATGATCGTATTTTATCTTTGCAACATTCCTTCTACAGCAAAACATTGTGCTACATAAACATGCAAGTTGATTTTGCTCCGGTGAATATATTAAGTATTCATCCAGCGCCAAAGGAGGCTTCACTATGTCCATTAATTTCGCTGCATTATGGTAATCCAGATGATGAAAAAGTATGTATGGAACAGAGTCCATATATTAACACATTCAGTACCGGTGACATCCTTATAATTATATTCTGACAACTATTAGACGATTTTATTCAGCTTAAGAAGGATGTCTACCAATTATAAAGGTACAGGACTCAATTACTTCTTTTAACTACCATATATACTTCCTAAGCTTCATAAAACCGTCTAAATGTAGCTGAAATCAAATATAAGAGACATCACCGGTACAGGAAGGGTTAACTACTTCAGGATGGTGACGTCACCTGCTAGCATAAAAGTTAAGACGAAAATGCATTGGAATGATGATCAAGTAGAAACAGAACAAGTACTTCCAAATGTCCTCTTATTCCTATTATTCTGGCTATCTTTAGATGATATTATTTAGCAGGGGAAAGGTCGGTTAGTATCTATAGGCTAAAACAGTATTATTCATCCCATTTGCCTCCCAGTCGCCCTTTCTAACATAACCACAAATACATAGCGTTAGCCAAGAAACAGTTAGAATGACGGCATAGTATGAAAAAGGTGAAAGGTCCTGATCTCTTCATTAATGCTGTAGATCGTAGGATGGTATGTAAAGGAATTATCACGGTATACCGGTATAATTGTTTGTATTATATATTATGTATCCTGACACTATTAGATTATATTACTCGGTTAGATAGTTTTATATACCGTAAAATGGCCTAACTTCGGTCAAGGGGTTATACTTCGGACTTTTCTGGATACAAGTATATAAGCTACAGTTGTGGAAAAATGGCTCTGCATTATGGAAGAACATCGCAGACATACTTGTTTTTCCATAACATCATGTATTTATCCCATAACTGCGGTTCATTATATTTTTTCCAGAATGTCCGAAATTATATCCCCGTCCCCAAAGTTATTTACTTTTACCAGGACTTTGATAAAGTTAAACATATTAATTTTCTTAAGACGACCACATAACTCCTCTCTCTCTGATAATGTCTACATTCTCACTGTCTTGCTGATTTGGTGTTCATGCTCTCTCTCTCTCTCTGTCTCTCTCTCTCTCTCTTAGTATACATTTTACTAATTGATGATGTGTTCTTATAATGAATACTTACCCTAACTAACAAGCTAGCACACGAGAGGCTATTCAAAGCAAGGTTTAAAACAGTCTCTTCTCTTTAATCATTCTCTACAAATATACAAAGCTAAAATTATGCATTTAATTTCTTATTATGACTTGGATTGCTATAATGGCTAAACGAAATAAATGTCATGTTAATTTTATAACCTTCATTTTCAGTCATTCTAATCTTAAAACTAAATTGCCCTGGTTTATTATTCTGCTAAGTACATTTACTGACAATGTTATGATTCATACATAGTGGTAGTCATACTATGCAATCTCTCTCTCTCTCTCGTTCGTATCAACCCGTATTCAAACACAATTACTCTCACATTACCTCAACAACTCACCTACCTCCCCCTCTCCCTCCACACTTCCTTTCCATCCCATCTCCGCCCCAAGCTTGCAACCTCCCTCTCCCCCACCTTACACACACACTCCTCCCCTCCCCTCCTCCCCCAGCTCCACACCGACAGCACATACTAATTCTTCCGTATTTAGAAGCAATTACAAGCGTTTTTGCCGGGGTTGCGTTTCTTTCAAGCGAGTCCCACAACGCACGAAATTAGCCAATCAACGGATCTAGTTTCCAGGCTCTTTATCCCCCCCCCCCATCCCCCCCACCCCACCCCAAAGAAAAAAACCCTGCTTGGGTCTGTGTGTGTGTGTCTGGGAGTTATTAAGTTACAATTGGCCACATTTTGGGGAGTCTCGTCGGCAATCAAGAGTCCTGAGGGGTAACAAGAAACGGGTCATTTCCTTGTTTTTCTGGGACTGTTTGTATATATATTTTTTTCTGCCGATGCGTGTGAGGCGAAATTAGTACACTCTTCACATCCGGTGTTAATTTGCTTTGTGGTAGAGCTGTCGGCGACTCGTGAAGGTGAGATGGATGGCAGGTGAAGGGGTAATTTGATACGTATAAAAAGACTTCCCTTTCTGGACAATATTCGAATCTTAAGCCCTCTGCAGTCTTTTTGTGCTATGTACAGCTACTGACAAAAGTTTAATATTATATGAAGCCAACTAATAACTTAATATTATCAAGTAACTGCCACATACATAATATGAGTTGCTAACTCGAAATGCCCATGTAATAATATCAAACATATCTTTTATTTACATTACCATGTTTGCTTACACAGTAAATAAATGTATGAATAAATATATATATAACTATATAAATATATATACAGTATACAGTATACAGTATATAACTGACGGTTAATTGCCATGTTTCCTTCTAAATTGTCTGCTGTTATTAAGTATTTGTAAACAAAACAAGTTGTTGATTGTGAAAATAAGTTATTGATATGATGCAGAGACATAGCACTATATGTTTTGTATTGATTATCGAAAAGTCAGCTGTTAAGATATTAATATTTCAGCCAAACACAAAACAGATTATACTTGGCTTAACATTCACGAGTATTTGGGTTGAGTGTCCTTTGCCTTATATAGTTTGATGATCTATCGATATATCTGATACACAAATATGTGTGTGGTGACCCAGGTTCCAATCCCGGTGGATCACATGCTTTCATTAATTTAATTGGAGGTTTTTGGTGTTGGAGTAAAATTAATACAAATATATTATAGTTTTCTGCTTGCCTATTGGTTATGACTGGTTAACTCATTATCCAGTATATCTCCCTTAACACTATCTGGCCTGTCCTCTAGGGGGTTATAATTATATTTTGTTTAATTATTATTGGGAATTTTGCTTGCTTTCACCATTTTGAGCAATATATTTTAGTTTGTCAACAAAATCACCGTCTGAGACTTCCTTCAAACTATAAAATGACTAGAAAGACCCCCTTCAAGCTAAATTTGTAAATTTTTCGATATAAAAATGTTCCGACCGAAAGCATTTTTTTTTAAAGTTACACGCTCGCTGTCGGTATCTCAGAATATATTTGACGCCTGAATGGGGTGAATCGTCTCATTATCGCCAAACTAATGGGGTGAAGCGTCTTAAAATCTCCAAACTAATAAAGTGAAACAGGGGAGGCCCAAAAGAACTCCCTCAGATCAAATATGGTTAACTTGAAACGGAATTTTCCTTTTGGAATTTCAAAGCATCCTATCATTTGTTGAGGAATTCTGGCTTGTATTGATCTTGTTGTCCCATTTGTATGTGAAATGTATAGCTAATATAGGGGGGAATTAATTCACATGTTTCATCGCAAGTGACACCAGCGATTAATTAAACTTAATATTATGTGTCATATTACTGTATACGGTGAAGGTTGGTCTCGTTATAATGACATGGTGCATAACTATTCAGTGTCAATAGCAAACCTTCCTTCCATGTTAAACCACTTACTCATTTACATTATAAGGCACCAACTGTTTCGCTTGCAAATAATTAACTTCACAGACGAATAGTTTCGTTCATACTCTGGAGTCAGCAGTCATGTTTTGTACTCTGTATTTTGTTAGAAAAGGTGATATTTAATTATAGTATGTTATGAAAGGCTAGGTTAGGTTGAGCTAGAAGTTTGGTGTAAATCAGTGGTCCCGAACCCTGGGAATTGGAACTTTAAATGTAGTTTCTGTTCGGGCATTGTCTCGAGTCGGCCATCCCCAGCTATGGGGTGTGCGCTTGAGTATATACATACCTACATATAAATACATACTTAGCTTCAGTACTTGACCACAAAGCCCACTAACAAGCCATAATTGTATACATATTCCTAAACTCAAGAAATGCATTGGACGACAGTACCAAATGAGAAGTTCAGTAGGTGGCGTGAGAGAGTATGTGAGTTTGAGAAGACAAGACAGTGGTGATCCAGGTTCAGGAATCTAAATCAGCATTGAGCTGGCAGGCAATCGAGGGGCCGATAATTTGGGAGGTCAGACTCACGTCGAACCGGATGCATTGTTTGTTATCTAGAAATCTACAATATCACCTCCAGACTTTGTCGTGTCTAAAGATCAAATATACAGGTTATGTCTGAAGAGAGAGTGAGAACGAAAAATGCATGAACAAAAAAAAGTTACAAGAACTCATGCAGTATTTAAAAACTTGCAGTTCAATTACTCACGTAAAACTTAGCCAGGAGCCAGGTAATAGTTTCACAGGAAAGTTTCTCATTACACTATGCAGTTCATCTCATGAACTTCAGATGGTACATGAAGGTATATTATCCAGGTGTAACAAAGGTCCCCTAGGTAATGGAGTTTGTGATGTAATACACAAATAATTCTAGTTCAGTAATTCAACCCATGTAATTTTACCCAGAAAATGTAGGTCCTCCTGTAAGTAATTCAACCCATGTACCTCTACTCAGGTAATTTAGGTCCTCGTGTAACCAAGATAATAAAGTTTGTGAGATAATACAATAACACAAGTAATTCAACCCATGTACTTCTAGCCAGGTAATTCAGGTCCTCATGTAAGTAATTCAACCCATGTACTTCTAGCCAGGTAATTCAGGTCCTAATGTAAGTAATTCAACCCATGTACTTCTAGCCAGTAATTCAAGTCCTCATGTAAGTAATTCAACCCATGTACTTCTAGCCAGGTAACTCAGGTCCTCATGTAAGTAATTCAACCCATGTACTTCTAGCCAGGTAATTCAGGTCCTCATGTAAGCAATTCAACCCATGTACTTCTAGCCAGGTAATTCCGGTCCTCATGTAAGTAATTCTACCCATGTACTTCTAGCCAGGTAATTCAGGTCCTCATGTAAGTAATTCAACCCATGTACTTCTAGCCAGGTAATTCAGGTCCTCATGTAAGCAATTCAACCCATGTACTTCTACCCAGTAATTCAGGTCCTCATGTAAGCAATGCAACCCATGTACTTCTACTTCGGTAATTTATGTACTCATGTAACCTAGATAATAAAGTTTGTGAAGTAATACAATAATTCAATAATTCAAGCCATTTACTTCTAGCCAGGTAATTCATGTAAGTAAACCATGTAAGTTATTCAAACCATGTACTTCTACCCAAGTAATGTATGTCCTCATCATGTAACCAGGAAAATAACGTTTGTGAGATTATACAATAACTCAAGTAACTCAACCCCTGTACTTCTAGCCAGGCAATTCAGGTCCTCATGTAAGTAATTCAACCCACGTACTTCTAGCCAGGTAATTCAGGTCCTCAGGTAACCAAGGTCCCCCAGGTAATAGAGTTTGTGAGGTAATACAATAACTCAAGTAATTCAACCCATGTCCCTCTAACCAGGTAATTCAGGTCCTCAGGTAACCAAGGTTCCCCAGGTAATAAGAGTTTGTGAGGTAATGACCGGAAGTGTGATTGATAAGGAGAGGTAGTCTGGGTGGCAGGGGGTCATTTGCAGGTGGAAGCCGTCTGACCCTACCCTAGTACTCTTCTTCTTGTCCTGTGAATCCCTGTCTCAGAAACCTTTAGACTTTTTATCTTTCTTGCTTCTCTCGTTTTTCTCGTGTATCCTTGAATCTCGACACTATATTTTCTCCTAGTGCTCTTCTTCTTGCCTTGTGTATTCTTATTCTTGTATCTCGACAATATTTATACTTCTCTCCTAGTGCTCTTCTTTTTGTCCCATATATCTTTGTATTTCCACACTCTTTAAACTTCTCTCTTCGTGCTCTTCTTTATGTCTTGTGTATCCCTGTATCTCGAACCGTGTCCCATAATAAACGATTATGTCTACTTAAGAATTGCGCCAATAACTTATCAAAGTGGCCAAAAGAAAGCCCGGTACATAATAGCATGTAATCCAATCCCATCGAAAATTACACAAAGCTACGCAAGATTTACATGTCATTGAGTTGCAAAAAAAAAAAAAAAAAAAAATCTACTAGAGAATTACATGTAGGCCTAAATGAGTCGCACCAACAAACTACACGAATCTACTTAAGTATTACATGTTATTTAGTCGCACCAAAACACTACCCAAAAGTACACATATCTACTCAAGAATTACATGTAAGTGAGTTGCACCCAAAAAGTACCCCAAACAGAAATCTACTCAAGAATCATATGTATTAAAGTCGCACTAAAAAACTACCCAAACACAAACCTACTTAAGAATGACATGCAAGTGAGTCGCACCAAAAAACTACCCAACCACAAACCTACTTAAGAATGACATGCAAGTGAGTCGCACCAAAAAACTACTCAACCACAAACCTACTTAAGAATGACATGCAAGTGAGTCACACCAAAAAACTACCCAACTACAAACCTACTTAAGAATGACATGCAAGTGAGTCGCACCAAAAAACTACCCAACCACAAACCTACTTAAGAATGACATGCAAGTGAGTCACACCAAAAAACTACCGAACTACAAACCTACTTAAGAATGACATGCAAGTGAGTCGCACCAAAAAACTACCCAACCACAAACCTACTTAAGAATGACATGCAAGTGAGTCGCACCAAAAAACTACCCAACCACAAACCTACTTAAGAATGACATGCAAGTGAGTCACACCAAAAAACTACCCAACCACAAACCTACTTAAGAATGACATGCAAGTGAGTCGCACCAAAAAACTACCCAACCACAAACCTACTTAAGAATGACATGCAAGTGAGTCGCACCAAAAAACTACCCAACCACAAACCTACTTAAGAATGACATGCAAGTGAGTCGCACCAAAAAACTACCCACACACAAACCTACTTAAGAATGACATGCAAGTGAGTCGCACCAAAAAACTACCCAACCACAAACCTACTCAAGAATTACATGTTATTGAGTCGTACCAAAAAACTACCCAACCACAAACCTACTCAAGAATTACATATATGAAATTCGCACCAAAAAACTACCCACACACAAATCTACTTAAGAATTACATGTAAGTGAGTCGCACCAAAAAATTACCCAACCACAAACCTACTCAAGAATTACATGTTATTGATCGTACCAAAAACTACCCAACCACAAACCTACTCAAGAATTACATATATGAAATTCGCACCAAAAAACTACCCACACACAAATCTACTCATGAATTACATGTAAGTGAGTCGCTCCAAAAAACTACCCAAAC
The DNA here is from genome assembly GCA_032716605.1 of Paralithodes platypus. NCBI lineage: Eukaryota > Metazoa > Arthropoda > Malacostraca > Decapoda > Lithodidae > Paralithodes > Paralithodes platypus. Next base: position 28,664,217 of record CM064519.1, read on the forward strand.
ATAAATCTACTCAAGAACCATATGTATTAAATTAGCATAAATAAACTACCCCAAACACAAATATACTCAAGAATTACATTGCCACCCAAAATCTCCCCAAGAAAAATGAGGTGAAATAATCCCTTGTTGTAGGAGGAGGAGAATTTCAGTCTTCCGTCTCTCCCGTGTTGACCCAGTCCCGACCTTCTGTTTGCCCACACGCACAGGCAGGGCCAAGAGTCAGGAGGTAGAGGCACGGTCATTAATTCGGAAGCTTTTTGACCTTTCGAGTTGATTTAAAAACCCTCTGGCATACACATACCAGGTCAATAATTAGCAAGGAGATTAGGTTCAGTTGGTGATAAATTAATATAAAAAGCGACATTATTAATTACTGGCTGTCTAGTGCGATTCAGTAGTTCCCTTATAACCATATTGACGAATTTCATAATGCTAAGAGATAACACATTAACTTGAAATTCTATATCCACTAATATTGAATAGCAGTCAATGGTTGACGAAAAACAAGAATGAGTTTCCTTTTCTCAGCTAACTTTAGTATATGGTTGTAAAATTGCCTCCAGAGAAAAGTGGTAATTTTGTTATTTATTAATACTGACATACTGATGCAAATATTTGGAAACATTCCTTTGAGCCATGAGGCAGAGGCAGAATTATCACTCAATTAATGCTGGCTGTCTCACGTGAACCAGTTAGTTGTGCAGGCGGTTGCACAGTCAGTAGTACAAATATTGTGACACCAACCAGACGATCGTAACACCTTCATTGCGAGATGTATATACTATGACGAGCAAAATCGTGAAGGTGTAGCTTGTATGAAATGCAGACCTCTTTTTTGGGCTTAGCATAAACCTTTCGTAATGAAGGGGTTACGCCATCTGGTTGGTGTCGCAGCATTTATATTTCTGGTTGTGCACTCCCTCACACTAATGCTAAACTTAAACATCTATCAAACTAACATATTTTTTTGGCGTCATTCAAGAATCAATGGCCGTCGGTTCACAAACGGCTGGAACGCTTCCCGAAACGCTGCCGTCTATCTGTGTGTCAACGTATAAACGCAACACTTGACATGGTTGTTTATTTCAACTTTCCACACATAGACCCTCTCTATCGATGCTTGGAGTGTAAACAACAGATGGCACTGGAAGGCTGCTAGGGAACCACCACATTTATATAGATATTGCACTATGCCACATTTGGACTGTCTCACTAATACTACACACCACCAGTGAACACTGTATTGTAGAGTTTTGGGGGATACCTGTATGCTATGTATAGTACTCGTACATTAGAGCTTGTTTGCAATAACAATAGTAATTTTTTGGCATTTTGATGGCTTGTGTTGAAGGGTCCCAGACACTATTGAAGGTTGATTTGTAACTTTTATCAACAGAGAGAAATATTAAAAACAAATGTGTTAGCTTTAATCACCAAATGTGTTAATTAATATATCTGATCATTAAAGGAACTGAAGTTGCAGAATGACAGATACATTCTTTCTCTCTCTTATATTTATTTCGCATTTCGTCACTCATTCCATATAATCTCCAATCTTTAACATTATCTGGGCCGACGTCTTAATGGTTAGTATGATGCTTAATTAAATTATTGAGGATTTGCTTCCTTTTGCCATTTTTATAGCTATGCATTTTAGTTTGTCCCCTAGGCTAAAAAAGAACGCCTTCCCAGACTTCTTTCAAACTAAAAAAAAAAAAAAAAAAAAAATCCCACACATCTCCCCCTCAAGCTAAATTTGTACATTTTTGTTTTTCGATAGAAGAATGTTCCGACCGAAGGCTGATATATTTTAAGTTACAGGCTCGCAATCGCTCGCCTAGAAAAAAATCGACACCTGAATGGGGTGAAGCGTTTTATTATCGCAAAACTAATGGGATGAAACGTCTTAAAATCTCCAAAATAATGGAACGACACACGGGAGGTCTAAAAAGAACCCCCTTAATACTAGATCTTCCACTTTCCCTATATAGTTTCCAATAGACAACCCTCTGAATGCACCATTTACCATTTGGGGTACATACAAATTGGTTACCATTGTTGTCTCGAATGATGTAAATGATAGACAAATAAGTTAGTCTGAGTAGATATATATAATGATAATGATAAACGATATAGGACATTCTTCAGTGTTTTTTATGTGAAGGCTTGGTATCCATATTATCTACAGGTTGGTATTGTTAGTCTCTCTCCCCTGCAGCTCTCCCCACACCCACCACCGTCTGCAGCTCTCCCCACACCCACCACCGTCTGCAGCTCTCCCCACACCCACCACCGTCTTGTTGATCCCTCACCCCCATCCATCCATCTCCCTCACCCCCTTCGCTTCCTCTTGTTTCCAACCTACACAGACACCCCACTGTAGTTGTCTTTTAGAGGGACGAGTTTTTGTAATATATATCATACATTGTTCCTCGTACTCCATCACTGTATGCACACCAATTCCCTTTCTTAAGGGCACATATGTTTTCTTTTAGTTAAATATGCTTATGGAAGAGAGAGAGAGAACAAAACCCACACCTTTACAAACTATTGCATACGATATGTATGTATATTTTGTTTGCCATAGTTATACATTATAGCTAAGTTATTTTAATGAATATGTACTAGCGGGAGGTGTTGGTGGACGTAAGTTTCCAGTGGCACAACACATTATAATAACACACGAAGAACGACCGATTGCTTGCGTAAAGAAAGACTAAACAAAATACCCATCGTTTGAAATAACACCAAATGGAGATATAGGTACTGGCTATTGACTGTCCTATTGAAAAACACGATACCTTCCCAGCTCAAGGTATATGCAGCAAAGGGATGACTGTAAAAAGGTAAAGTCGACCATACTTCTCCTCCCCACGAACAAATCTACCCCAGCTATAATACTACCACCCTACCCCTATCATTACGCCCCCCATTACACCGACCCATAATAACCCATCCCTCATAACAACAATGGCACTTCTACCCGAACACAAATTAGGGGCCCCAGATAAAAATGTCTGCCGTACGTGAACCGGAGGGAGATTAAGAACAGTATCACATCTCTGTTTTTATGGTTAGAAATAATGTAGTCTGTCTGATATACGTGGAACGAGGGAGGCTAGAACAATATCACTCCTTATGAATATATAATTTTGTAAACAAAATATATACAGTACGTGGATCCAGGGTTTGTAAGAATATAACTGTTTGTGGACAAATTATTGTCTGGCGTCAGTCAAGTGAGGTTATCGAAAACAAAATTATATACATGTGTTTACATAGAGAAGTAATGCATTCTGCTTCTTAGAGGTAGCCCAGGGGATTATACAAATATCACTTTGCATGCGGATATAATCTAGTATTTTTAACAGGCTGGATTCATTTTTTGCTTTGTTGATATTCGTCGCACATCAAATAAGATGGATTCACAATATAATACCATCTATCCTGGGATAAACTGACTTTGCCTTACCCCATCTACGTAAGTACTGTGTATCATAGCCTTAGCTTTCTTGATCTATACATGATGACCAGATTACTAAGCCTTATACAAAATGAATAATTTTACTGTTAATAAAGAAATGAATATATCTTACTATTTCTCACTACCGGTATCTATATAATCCGGGTTCTTACTAAAACAATAACAAGGAACTGAAAGGGATGGGTGGCGTGTGTGTTATAATGCATCTCTTACTGTACAATTATAGAGTCCAGTTAACGGGAAGAATATAGATGATACTCTTGTTCTCCTGCCAATGTCACACACGCGCATACACCCACACACACACACACACACGCACATACGCGCACATACACACACATACACACTCACAAACACACACACACACACCTCAATACAGCGGTAGTAGAGTAATGATGGGGTAATGGTGGTTGAGTGGTGGTGGTACAAAGGAGTACAAAGGAAATCAAGCAACAACAGATCCAGTGACCCTTCTAGTTTGTTTGGTGGTGATAGTGGCAGTATCATGATGGGTTGTGGTGGTGCTAGAGGGGAGAGGTGATGGTTGTGATAGTGTTGTGGTAGCTGTGGTGGTAGAGTGGTGGTGATAGTGGTGGTGGCAATATAATTGTGAGTGGTGGTATAATAGTGATGGTGGTAGGTGGTGCGTGGGAGTGTGTGTGGGAGAGACAAGGGGTGGGTGGGGGGTTGATAGTGGTGATAGAGTAGTGGTGATAAAGGGCCTAGAGCAAACTGGCTGTAATTATCCACACCTATTGCCTGGTGGCCTCTTCCCAAATGATAGAAACGTTAGCCCGATTGCTTTCATTCTTTTCGAGTTATAAGAAGTTAAGGGATCTAGATTATTGTCAAGTTCGTTGGCGCTACCTATAGTGGCAGTATAATTATGAGTGGCTGTAGGGTGGTGGTGGTGGTGGTTGTAGGTGGTGCATGGGTTTGTGTGTAAGAGAGACGGGGGGGGGGGGAGGTTAGTGGTGATAGTGTAGTGGTAGCTGTGGTGGTAGTGGTGGAAGTATAATTGTTAGTGGTGGTAGAGTAGCGGTGGTGGTGGTGGTGGTAGGTGGTGCATGGGAGTGTGTGTAGGAGAGACAGGGCGGTGATAGAGTGAGACACAGTGAAGACTAAACACTGCACCCCTGATTCAAAGACTATATACTGGGCACAGAGAGGAATGCACGAATAAGACGAAGAGCAGCACAACACGTAGAATAAAGAGGAATACACGAATAACACCCAGAAACACATCACACTGAATATAGAGGAATGCACGAATAAGACCCAAAGGACATCACACATAATAATGAGGAATGCGCGAATAACACCCAGAGGACATCACGCAGAATATAGAGGAATTCGCGAATAACACCCAGAGCACGACACACTGAATAAAGAGGAATGCGCGAATAACACCCAGAGGACATCACACATCATGCAGAATTAAAGAGAAATGCGAGACTCAGACCCAGAGCACATCAAATAGAGAGGAATGAGCTACCCACATCATAAATTGTGTCTGGGCCAATTAATAGTAAGTGAGGAAAGAGCGAGGTATTAGCCTCTTTCACAAAAAATTACAAAGGAATCAAGCAACAACTTTTCTACAGATTCTCACTAAGTTGCATGGTGAATGGCAAGGGATGGGTACCTGTTTGAGCATACACAAAACAAAAAACAAAAAATAATAATAATATTAATAATAAATAAATAAATAAATAAATACAATCAGTAAAAACAAAAACAAAACAAACGGACATTACTCGAGAACAAACACAGTCTGTCGGAAATTTGAAGCTAGATATTATATTCAGGTGGCCTTTGAAAGGTTGGAATGGGTTGAAATAAACAATATCATATGGAGGTTTATTCCACAAATGAACTACTTTGCTAAAAATTCTCTGCTATTATTTATAATTCGGTACTTGCAGGTTTGCAAAACAAATTCAGGTATCCCCACGTATTGTTACGTTTAGTAGATAGTGTGTCACAGATTCAGTTATAAATACCTCATCTTGGTCTTTTGTGAATAATAAAGTAAAAATACAACTGTCAATGAACTACTCAATTCAAGAATATGCTTGGATTCTAATACGTTTTTATACTTTCTAAAACGAAAACGTATGTGAAAAATGGATCTCTGTGTGTAAGCATGTGGAGTGGCTAGTTACTGCTTAACTCTGTATCTCCCATTTTTTTGGTTCGAACGAAAGAGATGTGACAAATCCAATATGTTCAGAGACTCTACAGTTTAAAAACAAAGTTAATTTCCACTACCCTATGAGTGAAGTCAAAACCAAAGATGTTGGAAGCTGGAATGACCCAACAACTCCATCAAAATATAGGAGGGCAGCAGGGCTACATACTGTATATTGAAGAGTTAGTTGTTAATACCCTTCACTGGGAGTAAACATAGGACACAACTTTGCCTATCAATTGTAAATCATTGTATGATATTTAATTGTTCTATAAGAGGTAGACAGGGATTCACAAATGTGAAATAGCATTTTTATAGAAACAATTGATGGGAGGGTAGGATGCACATTTATTTATTTGTACTCACATCACAATGAAAAAACAGAACAAAAATTAAGAGGAAAGAGGATTATGCGAGTAAGAGATTGCATATCCCATAAGAAAACGAGGAGGAAAAAAAAAAAAAAAAAAATAGCCAACAAGAATTTGTTCGTCACATAATGAGAATGTACAGTCATAATAAATAGTTCGTCGACAATTGTGGTTATAAACTGCGAAATTATCTCCACTAACGAAGTTGGCGGAGGCTGTTTGTTTGGCGAAGTTGTTTGTCTGTAAACAAGATCTCAACAAGTTAGGAACTGGTTTTCACGAAATTTGGTGGGCAAATAGGAAGAAGTGATTCAATTTAGGAGGCAATCGGTAGAGCACATGCCTCCGCCAGTGTAGGCGGCTCTAATAGTTACGAATCAATGTTTACGAAATTTGGTGGGCAAATAGGATATGCGTTAAGGAAAAAGTGATTCAATTTAGGAGGTGATCGGCAGAGTGCATAATTATCTCCTCCAGCGTAGGCAGAAGTATGCACTCTCCTGAGTGTCCCTCTAGTTTTAAGTTATAATTTGTCCTTGACAGACTGCATGTGTTTCGAATAGCCTGTGACTAGCAATAGTGTTTCATGTCGTAGAAGTGTTGAGTTACATGTCACTTTCTTTAGATTTTACAAAAAATAATCTTCAAAGATTTGTTGGCAAATTATTGATTTTGAATGTACACGTAATACTACCCACAACACTTTCAAACATATTGATGAAATAACGATATAGGAATAGAATATTAAGTTCGTCATGGAAATATAGACATCTATAGAAAACAGAGAATAATCTAAGATAGTTTGTAGTGTCCTATTTAATAGCCATCTAGTTATGAATAAATAATATATTCTGGTTACGACGGAACACACTTTGCCACTTAATGAGCATAGCTCACTTTACCTGATATCCCCAACATTTTCATTGTCAGTATACAACATAGCCCTATGTACAATTATAGCAAAACAAAGCACTTATGCATTATATGTCACGTCTGTTTAACATGTCTTGACAAATAAATGTTTTTGGGTGAACTGTGCTCAATGTGTTGCACACATTATATTCCTGCTTATTCCGTTTAGTTTGAACATTAATTACTTGTGAATGTTCACAATCAAGCTGTTCTTATTTTTCATACCAGATAAGTTTATATTTGCGGTAAGTTATTCAACCTCAGTATTATTATCTCAAACGTTTCCGCATGTGCCAAGCCTTTGTTAATCTACAACTTTGTCATCAATCTTATCAGCTTAGAAATACTTTACGTACAGCTAATGTCAAAATTCGTAAAACTCGGTCGAAGTCAAAAATTATCATTCCCGTTAAGCTGAAAAGAAAAATAATTGGTTTAATATATACAGTGGTATAACTAAATTGAGAGAACATTGACGAGAAGTTTGCCCTAAGTTTCAAAGAAGTTATTACAGCGAAATCCGAGGCAGAGATTCGTGAGTGTTTTCCCCCAACTGTGCTTCCAGGCTCGGACCCCTTTATGCTCCGTACTCTATCATGCTTGCATTTCAATAACTATGGGTGGGGTTGTCGCGGGTGAGGCGTGGGTGATGGATGGCGGGGGGCGTGACAGGGGGGTTAGGAGGAGTGGGGCGCGGTGGTGGTGGTAGAGAGACTTGATTGTACTTAAGGGGGTAATGGCTGGAGGGGTGAGGATGTGGGGAGTGGGGGGAGGGAAGGGTGGGGGGCAATGGGGGGGGGGGGTTGGTGGCGTGGGGGGCAGGGGGGGGGGGTTGGTGGCGTGGGGGAGGGGGGGAAAGAGAGAGACTTGATTGTACTTAAGGGGGTAGTGGCTGGAGGGTGGGTGGGATGTGGGGAGTGGGGGGAGGGAAGGGTGGGGGGCAGGGGGGGGGGTGGGGAGGGGGGTGGGGGAGGGGGGGAGAGAGAGACTTGATTGTACTTAAGGGGTTAGTGGCTGGAGGGGTGGGGATGTGGGGAGTGGGGGGAGGGAAGGGTAGGGGGCAGGGGGGGGGGGGGCGTGGGGGAGGGGGGGAAGAGAGAGAGAGACTTGATTGTACTTAAGGGGTTAGTGGCTGTTTTTGTTTGTGTTTTTTATTAATTTTGTTTTTTTTCCTCGCTAGACCTCCATCAAGCTTAAAAATACACCCCCTAGACCCCCCTTCAAGATAATTTTGTACATTTTTCAGTAGAACGTGTCCCAGTCGAAGGCCGGTTCCTCTTAAAATTACAGGCTCGCTATCGCTCGCCAGGAAAACATCGACACCTACATGGCACGAAAGGTCATAAAATTGACAACGAAATGGGGCGAAAGGTGTTAAAATCACCAAACTAATAGGGCAAACGTCTTATAATCTCAAAACAAATGGGGCTAAACATTAGGGAGAAGGGGGTCTAGAAAAGAGACCTATCTCCCCTTAATAACCTTCATCTACCACCCTACACTGTGAACATACAATAATACAGTAACGTTTGGCGATACAGTAAGTCGGTTATAATAGACGAGTTCTCAGCAGCTGCATGTCCGACTTATTTTGCCCGATTCCTTTGATTGTTGGATATGGATGGTAGCGGACAATCCAAAAGTCTTGCTAGTGCCCATCATTATTTTTAATTTAATTTTATATATACACAGACAAGTTGCATCTCTTGAATTGTTTACTGATACTTTTGTTTACTGATGCTTTTATGGTGAGTGTTTATTTGAACTTGTTGTATTGGGCTACCTCTTTGCATATCTCCCCGTGGTACCAGGTCATCTGTTAGCGCCCGTGATATAAAAATCACTCCTCCACATTGCAGAACTTCTGCTTATCAACAATAATCTATACCCCACACCCCATCTCTTTTGGAACTCCCTATATAACGTGAGATGTCCAACTGAGGTTAGCACTAAAGGATACCTCAAGGATCTCAATACTGGAATAGATGGGAATGTTTGTTTAATATACATTAATAAAAGATTCATGTTAATTTTGCCTATTAGTAAACTGAATGTATTTAGTTTATTTTACATTAAAGGAAACGAGGTTGCTAAAACCTCACTCAGTAATTTTAGATAAATCGCTAATAAGAGAAGTGGTAGTGTTTAGTTGTGAATCTACTATGTTAAATTGTGTTAAATATATGTTAAATACGAAAGATATATTAAGTGTCGAGTCATCTGCAAAAGAGTGAAGAAGGTTATGAGTAGCAGACAGGAGGTCATTGATGTGAATTAGGAAAAGAGATGGAACTCTCACTGATCCTTGTGGAACCACAGCATTTATCGAGTGATAATCGGAAAAAGAGGTCTTCTACAATTACATGTATCGTTTTGACGCACAGATATGAGGAAGTTAATGGGAATCTTGTCAATTGATAGTAACTTAATAGTGTAGGCCTACTCTAAAAAAGAAAGACAAAAAGAAGCTTTATTGCTTTCTGACATTTCTTGTTATTTCTCTTTTTTCTTGTTATTCTAGTCAGTGTGTGCTCCTGTATTACATGGACATTATTTATAATATGCTTAATGTAAATTTTCTGAAGTATCCTCTTCTTTGATTCCCTTTGTATTTGCACATATCATTTTTGTTTGCATGTTATATTATCCACAGAATGACATCTCACACATTTAATCTCTCTCTCTCTCTCCAAACAGACCCACCTCATTACCTTCCTATGCCTTTGAATAATAGAGGGTCAGCCAGGTAGCTTTGGTTCTCTATTAATATCAATGGAGAGAGAGAGAGAGAGAGAGAGAGAGAGAGAGAGAGAGAGAGAGAGAGAGAGAGAGAGAGAGAGAGAGAGAGAGAGAGAGAGAGCTACATAGAGCTACATAGAGCAACATAGATACACAGACCACACAGACCTCAAGGTCCTTACTAGGCAGTCTGGCCATACAAACTATATATATTTATATATATACACATATACATATATATATATAATATATATATATATATATATATATATATATATATATATATATATATATATATATATATATATATATACATACATATATATACATACTGTACAGTGTACACTCATACACATAATTTTTTTTTTTTCATATCACCCCAGCCCTCTGTAGATAGAGGTCAAACCTTCCCTTGAAAGCGTTTATTGTGTCGCTCTCCACCACTCTCGCTGGTAGTTTATTCCACTCTGTCGCCACACTGTAGGTGAAGAAACTCTTTGTGACATCTAGGTTTGCCTTTTTCGTTTTTAATTTTATTCCATTTCTGCGAGTTTGAGTATTATTGTTTAATGTGAATAGTGCATTTACATCGACTTTGTCGAAACCTTTTAGTATCTTAAAGCACTCAATAAGCTGACCCCTCAACCTCCTCTTTTTTAATGAGAACAGGTTCAATCGTTTAAGTCTTTCTTCATATGGTTTATTTCTTAATGAGGGTATCATCTTCGTCGCTCTACGCTGTACTGACTCGAGTCTTACAATGTCCTTGATCAGATAAGGTGACCAGAACTGCACACCATATTCAAGGTGGGGTCTCACCATACTTTTGAACAGTGGCACTATTACGTTCTCATGTTTATCTGTAAATTTTCCGTTTAATAAAGCCCAATGCTATGTTTGCCTTATTTGCAGCTGCTATACATTGGTCGGAAGTTTTTAGGTTTTCAGAGAGAGAGAGAGAGAGAGAGAGAGAGAGAGAGAGAGAGAGAGAGAGAGAGAGAGAGAGAGAGAGAGAGCGAGAGCGAGAGAGAGAGAGAGAGAGAGGTACCCATTGTGTTTGTTCTTGGTTTTAGGTTCGTTAGTTTCTTTTGAAGCGAACACTAGACAAGCTATTCATCAGATTCATTAGTGGTACTAACATATTCTGTTATTATTTGACTACAGAATACAATCAGATCTACAGTTGAAGACGGATCGTGTACGGGAATGTGTGTAGATTTAGTGTTCTCATGGATTTGTTTATAGCTTCAACCCCTTCTGTACCGGTGCCGTCTTTTCACTTTATTCTGGCTACTTTTAGACGATATTATTCAGTTTCAAAAGGGCCTCTAGCCATTGCCAGGCTTCAAACTACCTCCCTTAACCCTTTTTACTACCACAGATCCTTTTTAAACTCCACACAATCGTCAAAATATAGCAAAAATATATTTGAAAAGACATTGCCGGTACGGAAGGTGTTAAGGTAAATGAAAGAGTTTGCGTATAATATACTGTAGTGTTATTATATATATTTTTCAAGCATCAAATTTACCATAAAATATAAACTAACTCTCTCGCTAGTACGTAAATAAGGGTAAACTGCCCAACACTTGTATCTACTCCATCTGTCTACAATTGTATAATTCCACTACTTACCTCTAGGGTTATTTATTTGATCCCATTCTGTACATGCGATGTCCTTTTCTTCATATTCTGGCAACTGTTAGACGATTTTATTCTGCTTAGGAAGGTCGACCTCTAACGATTAAAAGTCTACTGACTATCTCATTTAATCCTTTGAGCTACCACATATCCTTCCTAAGCTTCATAACATCTTCTCAATGTAACTGAAATAAAAGAAAAACGACGTCACTGGTACTGAACGGGTTAATAACTATGGCTATTTCTTTTCTTCCATTTACAACTGAAATTTTATACTTTAATTTATATGATTGTATGAGACAAACACACACACACATTAGATAGATAGATAGATAGATAGTTAGTTAGTTAGTTAATTCTTTATTTCATAAAAGGTTACATGGTAACATTTTACATATATACAGTGTATAAAATTTCATCCTACCGCAAGGTGGGTTCATTATTTTGAACATACAGTATCCGTGACTTAATGGCATCTATGTCATTTTCCATCATGCTTTCAATGTTATACTCTGAAAGTTGTTACAGACTTGGCTTCGTTAGCCAGGAACAGATCCTCGGACACATTTAACAGGCATTTTCTTAAATATTTGTAGGGATTACTAATTATTTTATAACTAAACCTGATTCTCTGCCAATTTATAAAATGATTAAACGTCATTAGTCCTGCAAGGTGACATGCTTTATGGTTGCTCTCCCAGTATCTTAGCATCATCATTTTCTTTATTGCTTTATGGAAGCCTATTGCAAATTGTTTCAATGGGACATAACATTTCTTTTTACAGAACCACAATTCTGATCCATAAAAACTCATACAATAACTCTGGAATAATTTACTAAATACATTACAGCTAACGCTAGAAAAATTTCCGCAAAAGGCAATTGAATTCGTTATAAAACTTATTCCTGCATCTTATTATGTCTTTGTCATTATGCAAATTGCAATCTATTACAAAGCCAAGATATCTACATTCGTGTACAACTTCTAACTTACTTTCATATAAATATAAAATCGGATCCTTGACATTATCGTGTTTGTGCTTAAAATACATACAAACGGACTTACTTGGATTAATTTCAATATCAATTGCCTTTGCTATCATTTTCAATTATGTTCAATAATTCTTGTAAAACCTGATGAAGAAGGAGAAAGCAGAACCAAGTCATCGGCATAAGCATTATGTTGCTAGATCTGTTACCCAACTTGCAGCCTGTACTACTACTCAGATACTTTTTTCTATCATGTCATTAATGTACTATTAATAGAACTGTTGACAGAATACCCCTTGTCT